>VKOC01016598.1:0-134868 GCA_009364415.1 Spea multiplicata | reverse complement strand
GCTGCAGCGGACGTTGTCTACGCGGATCTCGTAGACGTCAACCCGCTGCCCCGGCAATACAGCAGGAAGCACCGGTAAGTGTGTGTGGGGGGGCAGGAGGATCCAGGTCCCCTGCAGCGGTGCGGGGGATCTGGATCTTAGTCTCCTAATCAGACCTCTATTTGAGGTCTGATTAGAAGACAACCCCGATTAAAAGACAAGGGGTATTTTTCAGAGCATTTGCTCTGAAAAAAACCTTGTCTTATAATCGAGCAAATACGGTAATTAGATGTTAAATAAGTGCAATTGCATGTTGTGAGGGCCTAACTCTATTTGTGCTGCATTATACCTGCTGTACTTGTGCAATCATAGTTGTTATTTTGGGTATGGTCAAGAAATAATATTATACATAATATTACAATATCACAATATTCTCCAGCAAGTTAAATGTGATATTGCCAAGGGCATGTGGAAAAGAAAGTTAAAATACTATCATTAATATCGGCAGCAAAGCTCCTTTAGTGCTGAAGTGGATGCCATATGGGGGTCGGACATGAATGTGCCAGCAAGCTCAGTCATGGAAGTGTTAAACAGGACACTTGAAGCTTTGAATAGAACTGAAGGTTTTTCAAAGTTTTGACCCTATAGTTCCCTTAATAAGGTCAAAACTTTGAAAAACCTTCAGTTCTATTCAAAGCTTCAAGTGTCCTGTTTAACACTTGTGAATGTGAAGGCAGATGTGAAGGCAGATGAATAATTCGCCGAAGACAAATGCCTAAAGGTGCTCTGCATTGTCATGGAGCAGATCATTGAATCCAGGTTGCACTTTTAGGGATGATAGTAAAAGGGCAGGCTGCAATTGCATTTATTTAATTCCAGAGCAGAGTTGTCTGGGTTGCCTTTGAGTTATGAACTGTTCCGGGCAATCAGAGACACATAGTCATCCTACCTAAGATATCATTAACCAAGTGATATCTGTCATTTGGTGGGTCAAGATTAAATAGTTGATGTGTTTCTAGTGGATTATGCCCAGCAATTTTGTTCAAGATTGAACCCGGCCATGGCCCATCAATGCCAGTGACACACTAACTTAATAGAACAGGTTTCCTATATAGTTACCCTCACAGAAATACACGCAGTTACAAAAAAAGTACATTTGGAGTTATTTTAAACTGCTCTTACAAAAGTTCTCCCAATACTGTATACAAAAATGGAAATCTAGTCTGTTCTTCTGTTGAAAGGTTTGTTCATTCATTAGAATAGGCTGTATTAGTTATTTAGGGATGTAATATGGAGTGTTTCATTTAGTTTAATGTGTAAAATGTATGGGTTTCTGAAAATAAGTACTGCAGCTGTGAATGTTATGTATGGGGGAAATGTACATCTAGTTTCAATACAAATAATAATGTTTTTATGACTGGTTATGTGAAATTTTAGGATGATACTTTGGGTTAATATTTGATGGTCAACAATAAAATCAAGAATCCATTCCCTGTCTAAGTCTATTTCCATTCACATCACATTAGGATTTTTGGAGACCTCATTAAATCACAGACATGCTAGCCTAGTAAAATTTTGATTACACAACTGTGTGTGAATTCCGGCTGTGTTTGTGTTGGATTTCTATATTTCATGTACCTGTAAAAAGAAATTAAATCCACAGGTATCTCTGCGAGATTGATGTCAACGCTGTGTCCTTGAAATCTGTGCAAAAATTGAGCAAATGCATACAGTATATTATTTTTCCACAAATTAAATGGAAAATGAAAGGCAGTAAATGCGAGAAAATGACCACAGTTATATTACTAGACAATCTCTCTTTATCATACTGCCTGTGGTAAGCAGCAGGGTGGCTCCATTTTAATCACTTAGACAGAGGATTTTATGGGTTTGTTGAGGTCTTCAAGGTAGAGATGGGATGTACAGAAAGGTATAGAATGAGTAGAAAGTAACGGCCAGACAGTGAGAACTGGGAGACAGTAATGCGGATTGAGAAGACCAGGTCAATTTGATGGCTATCATGGTATGTAGGGGGTGGTTTGTAAGAGACAAAAGGAGGAGGTAAGGGATAGCACTTTAGAGGCAACAGTGGGAGGTGGAGCATCATTGGGTAAATTGAAGTCACCAAAGATATGTTTTGGGAATGGTAAAGAGAAAGTGAGAGAACCATTCAGCTTGGTATGTCATCACCATTTGGCAAGGGGAGAAAAAGAGACAGATAGGATGAACCTCAAAGGAAGAGAAAGAGTACTAATAGTAAATCCTGAATAGTGCAGTGAGAAGTTTAAAATATACCAAGAGCACTTTTCTTCTATCTCCACGTCTCCAGAAAGAACAGATGAGTTAGTGTCAGATAACAGTCAAGTTTAACTGATAGCTAGGAGCTTGAGGTGGTTTGCTTTGTGTTTGTTGTAGACATAATCTGCATTCCAGAGAGCACAAAAGAAGGGGTTATAGTGAACAGGAGTGAGGCTGGCAGCTGTTAGTGAAAAAGTGCATGTGACTTGAGCTGTAGTGTTGACAGAAGCGAAGGTGAGATGCGGGTTGTTATGTGGAGAGGGGGGAAGCAGCACATTTAAGGAGAAGGAGGAAAAGATGAAAATGAATAAGGAAGCATGATGAACTATTGAGTGAGTGAGACGAGATAAGTATATTAGAGATATAATGCAATATATCCTCATTTTGCCATCTGGTATAGCGTCAAAATGGCAGATGGACTTTTATACATTAGTATTGATGGCCCAGGTCACTTGCCATTAATGCTTAATGATAATTTTCTTTAAAAGTGCCACTGGTTAAAAAGCATAAACAAGGATAGACGAGGGAGCTTGCTCATTATATACTTCCCCTTAAATATACCTTCATGTGAAACCACACATTGCTGCTGTGGCCAACAGCAATCATGCCCTTTTTATTGAAATAGACTGTGTATAACCCTTTATCTTTTTCAGAATTTCAATGGTTATTTTCTTTAAATAAATAAACGGAATCCTAACAAGCCAGCTGCATAACCAGCTAAACATGTTAATGTCACAATGTTGTACAGCCCAGTCTACCTCTACAAAACAGAACAATGAATTTGCAATTATTTCCAGTCAAATGGTATGAAGAGCTCATGGGTAACAACATCTAATCAGTGAGCTGGGAAATTTATGTCAAGCATTGCAATGCACATCTGCATAGCAGGCAAAATCAAGGCTTTTGGGTGATCACTCGTGCATAGTGTATATAAAGTGTTTTAAGTGCTTCTCAGGGATACCATCATGTATTAGAAACGACGAATTTACACCTTGGACACATCCAGCCCATACCATTAGGAACAGCATTAACGTTAAGCCATTCTAAACCATGCAGAAAATGTAGCTTTTGCTTTCTTACAAGTAAAATAATGCTAAAATGATGGTTGTCGTGGACTGCAAGCTTCATTGGTCTATAACCACATTCTTAGTTTACCTTTCATTCTTACTAAAAATACTTATCGGGGCAATTTAAAAAAAAACTTTAACTTGTCGCAGCTTTGGTGATTCATGTATTCACACAATGCATTCACACAAATTAGCATTTTGGGTTTTTATGTAATAAAATGATAATGTGAATATAAAAAGTAAGTTGCGACTAAACTGCTATAGCTGCATCTTTTAACATTATATGTTTATGAATAGGTATACAATTGGTTGATGCTAGAGGAGGCCCCTATCGGCGACCAATAGAATCTCTTGCACGGCCATTTAATTCCTGGCAGCGAACCTACGGATTTCCACTCCTGTTAACCCCTGCGATTCTGTGTAGATAAGGTAGGCTACATGGAGAATGGACCAGGGAGATTAGTAAATGAAGATGAACACGAAGATTCTTCGTGTTGTGTGTCTTCGACTTCGTATACCTTTTGCCGCCTCCACGTTCGTACGTTAGGTATTCGGGCTGAATAACGAAAACGCACCCTTCGTGTTCATGTTCGCCCGAATACGGATGCACAAGTCTACTGGTTACAATATAAGAAACAACCCAGGGGAAACTCAGAGCCCTCCAGGACCCGCTATCTCCATCATCTTTCACATGAAAGGAAGAGACTCATCAGAAACTCTCAACCAATTTACTCCCTCTATTCTCTCCCATCCCAAACATGACTTGCCCTAACCCTTCAACTGTGTTCCCACACTGCTGAACATAGTTGGCAGAAGTCTCATTCTATGTCTATGTCTCACTGTTATGAGCTCAGTGTATCAGAAGGTATATCCTTTATCTATGGGTTTAGTCCATTTAGCCCTGAGCCACAGGCAGTGGCTAAAGTACATGATTGATGAGGACTTTAAACAGCCATAACACACTGGATACTTTTTGGGGGATTTTTTGTAAGTCCCTTTTGTACAACATGTGGTGACCATGATTGTATAACAACATGGAGTGCTATGGATATTGATATGTGATATTGCTTTGCAAGGTAAAAGGGAATTTAGAAATGCACGACGGAATGTAGGTTATAGCACAATAGATCTTCGCTTTGAAGGCTTTGCAATATAAGCAAACCAAAACACTTATCTTAACAAGAAGAAGAACACATTAAACGGACATAAGTAATAGTTCAGGTGTTTCGACTCCTTCAGATTGTAATGCAAGAATGGATATGAGTGTTCTTGAAAAATGAGGTGCATAATTTAATGAGAGAACTATACACTTGGGTCTATAATATAAGGATAATGATATGATAGACTCCATTAATGTAAAATTATGTCTGTGGCTTTTTTAAAGCCTTCATTAATATTCCATCTGTTTACTTGAAAAGGCTAAGATATCTCTCTCTATCTTGCTGAGCTATAGCAGAGTACATATGTAGCTTTAGTGTGTAATGATGTATGTTATTGGTATGAAGTGGTAAATCTTTAATATTTCCTGTTTTTTTTTTTCTCTAATGGCAAGTATTAGTGAGCTTTTAATGGTTTGTTCATACAGCTCAGGCAAGCTTTCATTGCTCATGTTGGCAGCGATCTGTTATAATAGAAGAAAATTGCCTCGTTTGCCCCTTTGTGACTTGCGTTGCAAGTTCTATTTAGGATATTTCCGCTGCTCCCTGAGCAATAAATGAAAGTGTTGTAGAAAAATTGAGTATCCTTTTAAAATACAAAGTCCAAGAAAAGTAAAACCATATTAAATGTTTATTGTGAAGTAACTTTGTGTATCAAGTTTTCTCCAAATGCCTTCTGTGCTATTTTCAGCTATGCATTTTTTATTAAGCTTGTGGATTGGTGCGCCTGCTGGACCACAATAACCATTCTCATGTTTAAGGGTTTTTCAGTTCATTGCGTTTTTGCTTGTTATACAAACATCTTTATTTGTAAACTCCGCATTGTATCTTAAATTCAACCGAGCATTTTCCTGCACTGCAACATGGACTAAAATGTTTTTGACTCTTTTTAATGTTTATACAATTGATATTTATATTATGGATGTTGACAAGGATTCTTACAATATTTTTCTTAAAAAAAGATTGTTTAATATATAATTTTTAGGTACACTTGCTTACTGATCTTGTACCTTTACTGAGTCATGCGCATCCTACTAATATGCCTCTTTAGTGTTTTCACTTCATGTGTACTGGCACAGTGCCTAAACTTTTCTGAACAGTTGATGTCTTCTCAAGAAAGATATTGCTGTGGTGCTCAACCACAAGTAGAAAAGTCCCCTTTCCAAGAGCACATCAAAAGTGCATCAAGTAGGTCTATTCCCTAATCAAAGAGTGCTTGGAAGTTGGCTAAAACATAGAATTTGACAGCAGACAAGAACCATTCAGGGCATCTAGTCTGTACAGTTTACCTGATGTAGAGACTCTGCCAAATGAATCTTGTCAAGATTCAAACCTGACCTCCACATCACCCCATTTTTCCCACCACCCCTGACCTTTCTCCTCAGCAACTTAAAGTAAATTGAATACAAATCTTAATAGATTGAGTCAGGAAACATAGATTAATATGTCTCTAACCTCAAGGTTTAAACAACTGCCAGATTTACCCGATTTGTACATTTTGATTTATATTATACCATCTTATTCTGCAACCCTGTATCATGGGATATAACCATAAGCTTCTTCTTTAAAACTACCTATTTGTAATAGGGGGTTAGCATTTACCACAGAAGTATCCTAAGGATTAACATTTTACCGGATTGCTCTTTAGAAGTTTAAATGCATGTTTTGTCAATGTCCATTGATAGATTGAATCAATAAGCAAGGTGATTAGTGCCTAGTTCAATAAATCACTGGGCAAAGCGGCTTCTGTCATTATTCTCCTTTAGCATTTACTTATTGCTGAACTTCTTGATGTCTCCTCCAGAAACTCTGAACAGAACATCAAAGTCTGATCAGCTAAGATTTCATAGTTTACTTTACAATGTCACCTGACAATTTCCGCAGAGTAGTCATTTTAACTTCTGCCTTCTCTTGGGTCACAAAAACAATTTTTTTTCTTAAAAGATTCCCATGTGTCATGTTTACTAACTTGGTGAGGTTTTCGCTGTGATGTTGACTTCACAGTAGACTCCTTATCTGGATGTCACTTCACCGAATGCCTTCTTACATGGGTCTCTTTCAATTAACCTTTGTAAAACATGTTTGTCTTTCATCTTTTCTTAACACAAGGCAATTGAATGCATGAATGTTTTTTTGTACTTCAACACAGCATATTTTAGTACCAAGATTTATGATGAGGATTTTTTTTAGTTATAAACTACTGCCCTGTTCTACTTTATAGGGAACTTTACATACAGACATAAACCACATAACGCATAGCTTGGACCATCTTTATTTCACTTTCTCTGTAACTAAATTTTTATCTGCCAGATTTATGATTGGTACTGTCTTTATAACATTGGAAGACCACTGAAGGGGCATTAAACTTTTTTATTCTAAAGAAAACGATTGAGCCAACCTTATGTGTATTCAAACTAAGGTTTGCACAATTGTTTCCTGAAGTTTGGTTGAAAAAAAAGTATTACTTATCTGGCAATGCTCACTTTTGTCTCCTTGTCCCTTAACAATAAGGCACTAATTGCATGGTATGGTAAGAGAAGACCAGGGACTTGGTGCCTGTTCAAGATACTATGGAGTCTAAGACAAGTCAATCATCAGTTACAAATGAGATCGGTGGCCTTCCTAACTGGCTCATTGATCAGTGACCCACCAGAGAGCCTGATGACATAAAAGGGGTGATCTTAACCAGGTCTTGCAACAGCACTGGTTGCCCTTGGTCTGAATACACCTGTAATGATGCTGATGTTAAGCAAATTTGGAGTCCAGCGGCAGGGTCAGCAGGGTCTTTTGCGAGAAGTATCCACTAGAAAAACCAGGTGGTTGAGTTTATGAGCATAAGTGGCTGCCTGGTATAGATACAACAGCAGAGCTCAGTGGCTGGAAAAGAAAGGTTGTAAGTGTAATCACGCAAGCCAAGGTCAGTGGGTTGGAGAAAGCAGCAAGGTCAGACGGTCCAGAATAGGAAAGGAGTAAGAAAAAGCAGTAGCCTTGATTAAAGGGCAAACAGGAACCACAAGCAGTATATAGATCTCATTTCACTTTCAAATCTCTTCAACATTTACACCACCACCTCAAATATACCGGTATTACAGAGATGTAACCTGAGATGTAACAAATAAGGGTCATATTTGCACATATCTTACGCACACGAGCCATATATCTTTACCATCATTAAAGGAAAAACACTTTAAACAATTATTTTAATTTGTGGATGGTGTATCTGCCAAAAATTCAAAACTTGTTGTTTAATATCTAATAGTTTAATTTTGAAATTAATAGACACTAAATTATTGTTACATTGTTTTAACCCTATGGCATCAAACAATCACATTATGTTACACCATGACTAGGTTCAAACTATTCTCAGCAATAGGTTATGGTGATGTATGGATTGCATATTAATATAATAGTTTACCGATAAACATAGTAGATCAAATAGCACTCTGTATTTCATTTTCTCATATCAACGTACCTGGAGAATTTCTTCTAGGAGAGTGACTTCCTTTGAGAGATGAGACTAGTTAGGCATAGGGATGGGGCTAAAATGAAGAAACCGACTTGAAAACCTGGGTAACAGAGCTTCATTTAAAGACTCCAGGACAAACCCAGAGAGAGTTCCCATTTACGGTTATTATTATTATTATTTTGTGACATTTAAAGAGGTAGCCAGATACACTCACTACCTGCAGCTTCTAATATTCAGTGTTTTGCATATGTCCTATTATTCAATTTAAAATTGTGCTTTGCAGACTTTGACCTTTTATGGTAACTAAAGACTTGACTATATAACAATTTAAGGGATTTAGCAGATTTTGTAAAGGGCATTAAGTTAGTATATGATTACCAGAAAACAGGATGTTATTATTATAGTTTGTTCTGTTAGTAACAGAAATTATCTTACTTCTAGTTATACAAACATGCCTAGTAACTATATGTATAAATTTGCCCTAGTGACCAGAATACACCGATATAAAGGATTTACCCAGCACCCAGATTGCACTCACAGTGGTCTCCTCTCGGAGTCTCAGGTCTCCTCTCATTCTGCCTCAGGCGCACCAGTTATTCATTCACCTTTTAGGCCCAAAACAGTAATGGAGAGACTGTCAAAATACACACATACTCTACCCTTACAAATGCCTGTCCATAAACATACATAAACTTATGCATTCACACTTGCCCTTATATATATAAACATCCTGGATTATATTTGCCCTTGCATGCACACGCTTGTTCTAACATACACTTTCAAAACACAAGCACACTATTGGAAAACCATTGGAAACCACAGCTTTTCACAGCTTTTGATCAAAATTATATTCAATCAGATAAATGTTTTGTTTCGCTATTGGTGAAATGACTTGGAGATAGAAGAGAAGAGAGAACAGGAGGAAGATAGAAGAAAGAAGAGGAAGAAGATGCGGAGGTAGATGCTGGTCGGCAGAGAACATAATAAAAGATTTAGAGAGAGAGAGAGAATGAGTGAGATTTAATGTGGGCACCTTGTTGCCTTATTAAAAATGCCCCTGAAACCTCAGCCATGGGCTGGGAACAAAATTTGTTGTCTGAAATCAAATCTGCCAAAAACTGTGTCCAAATCGTTTTTGGCCCATTTGTACATATGTAGCCAGTGGTCGTGTGCTTTACACCACTCCAGCTGACACTTGGCATTTGCACACGAAGTTCCCAACACACACTGCTTTTGCTTACATTGCTTGCATTTGGAACACAGGAGTTAGTGATGCTACAGAGGCCAGGCGATATGTACAAGGTTCAGAAATCAGCAGCCCCGCTGTGCATGGGTGACCCCCTCGTAGTGGAACTGCTGTTTCTCCTAGGCGCTTCGACTTCACAGATATAGCACTTACAGTAAACTGAGACAGAACTAGCAGGGTAGAAATAGTTATATTACTGTGTATGTGTGTAAGAATGCTGAAAGCAAATCTTTGAAATCTGCAAAATGTCATGATCCTTCCTTGTGAGGATTTTAGACTCTGGATCATAACAACTTGTATGCATCAGCAAACTGACAGCTGTGCAGATCAAAGGGGATTATCACTACATTTACAGGATTATTTGGCAAACTGCATTCTCACATATAATTGACAGCTAATATTTGTACGTGTAGTGTACTTACATTTTCTAGCAACGCCGTATGCTAACATCGGCCCCAACACTGGTACGAATATCAACAGTTTGAAGCATTGTCATGCTGTCAGTCATGTTGATAACGGGAAACCTAGTTTAGGTCAAAGAAAAGACTTTTTGCCCAACTATAGTACACAAATAATTCTGCACATATGTGTTATTTATATATTTTTAAATCACAGTGGAAATCTTGATTCTCAGTGGCAATATATTATTATAAATATGAATTTATGCTACTATTAATGATAATAAAAAAATAATAACAGCATATAGTAAACAATAATAGCGATGTAAAGCTGCCTTTGTGTATATATTATCTCAAAAATATTATATTTAAAGATTTTTCTTTAAAGATTTATTTTTCTCACAAAATGTACGTTTTTTTTATCTTAAGTACATAAAGGGACGTATAGGAGGTAGTTATGTTTCAAAGAAGGAGAAACGATAGGACAAGAGGCTTAGATGAATCGAAAAAAAAAATGTTTTATTTTACCAAGATAGCGGTAGATAAGTGGTGCATTAGAAGTGATAGAGGTAAATACTGTGAGGGCGTTTAAACATGCATGGGATGATTGTTCACTGCAGGAATAATGGACAGACTAGATAGGCAGAATCATTCTTATCTGCATTCAAATTCTATGTTTCTGTGTTTAAATAATTAAAACGGAACAATGAAGGTACCTAATGAGCTGATAAAGATAATTATCTAAAATCTGTTTTTTTTCAGTGAAATATGGAAAAGGCTTAATTAAAAATTGAAAACTTGCTTTAGGCCAAATGGTATACATGCCAATCTTCAACCTAGGTATTGAAGCAATGTGCCCATGATAAAGTAACATGATAAATGTAGTGCCACTGTCACTTATTTAAAGGAAGGTTCACTGAAAATGAATGCCATAGCAAGAAAATAAGCTAATTTGGTTTTATTGGCTGACAGAATGAAATTAGGTTGCAAGCTTTCAAGGGCACTTCAAGGTCTCATCTTCAGGCATGTTATACAGTTCAAATACTTTTGCAGAGATTTTAAATTAATTTACAATCTCAATATGTTGCTACAACTGTATAACATTTCTATTTAAAAAAAAATAGAATCGTTTTAATACATTCAAGTGTGTTTTAGTATTTTTATGGAGGGGTTGACAATTGTCAGGATTTGTGACATCAAAGTAATAATTAATCCCTGCATTTTATCAAGGATCAGACATTTCCTACTGCATGCTGTCCAGCAACAATGGTAGAAAATAGCCATATTAGGGTTTTTATTTAAGTTTTTCATCGTTAAAGAAGCTGCCAATTGGATAGTGTCTGCAGGATTCGTTTCGTTCTAGAGAAGGCCATTTTGTTTAACTGTAAACATGAGGTTTTCCTCTTTAACGCAAGCCTTGCATGTACATTTACAAGATGAACTCTAGGAGGGGGGGAAACTGCAGGAAAAGGCTTTTACAAGTTGGAAAGGCTATAGAAAAGCATTTTAGCAATAGAGATAGACAGAGAGAGGTCCCAGAAGGTGGTTGGAATCCTTACTCCACCTTGCCAAATATGTATCATATATGTAGCTAGCACACAAATGGTTACAGGAACAGTCTAGTTCCAATTAATTTTCATGCACATTGGAGTCCATTCTGCATGGATTTCAATGCATTTTATTGCATTCAAATAGGTATAGAAATTATTTCATGATTTCTGTCTCATTTAGCCCCTCAATCACCCACTCAACCTGGTTGCCTCGACTAAAACCTGGAAGTACACATGAAATCAATCAGAATAGTAGCAACTAATTGCATGTACATTAGTAAGACATCTGTGTTCAGTTAGCATAGCTGCCCTTAGTAGAATAGGAGTGCTACTGAGCATGTTGGGAAGTGTACATACAAATGCGTTCTGCCTAAAAGCAGTGCCTTATTATAATTAGAATTTTTTTAAAAAAACTTTCCCCTCCGCAGGAGGAGTTAAATGACACTAAAAGATACCTGCAGTGTTTTGCATAAAGTAAAATAAATTGTGTCCATGCAAAAATAGTCTGTGATATGCATTAAACCAGGGGTTTGGTAGGTCTCCAAAGGATCGGAATCTAGAGTCCACAGCAGATTGGATACCAGTGGATTCCACTTTAGGAGTGGTCGCTGCACACACTGTAAAAATGCACACACCAATGTTTGCAAAACATTTATAAATGAACAACATTCTGATTTCTTCATTTCCAGCAACCTCTGTGAAATATGCAATGAAGTCAATCTGCTTTAGACATCCAATTTTAACTCTATAATATGTACATAAGGACATGCCCCAGCACCCGGATTGCACACACACAAGATTTGCCCCAGCATCCAGATTGCACCCATATGAATTGCCCACATTGCATCCACAGGATTTACCTGCACCCACATTGCACCCACAGTTTTCTCTTCTCAGGTCTCCTTTGGATCATGCCCTTTCTCGTTATCTCTTCCATTTCTCTTTGCTCTTTAACTCTCCTCTAGTTTCCCTTTATCTTTTGATTTTCTATCTCTCCCATTTCTCTTTATCTCTCCCCCCTTCTATTTGATCCCCCTTCTCTTTATCTCTCATCTTCTCTCTCTTTATCGCTTCTTTCAATCTCTCCCCTTTCTGTTTATCTCAAAAACCCTTTTTGGTTTCTTTGTTCTCTTTATCATCTCACCCTTTTATTTATTTATTTATCTATCTTTCTTTCTTTCTTTATCTCTCATCCTCTTTCTCTCTTTTCTCTCCTTCCTCTTTTTCACTCATCGTCTTTTTCTTTACCTCCGCTTTTCTCCTTTTCTTTCCTATTTCTGTATATCTTCCCTACTCTTTTTTGCCTCTGTACTTTTTCTTTTCTCCCTACCATTCTACCATATAATTTTCTCTTTTACCTCCTCCCTTTCCTTTGCCCCCCTTTCTCATTATATCTCATGATATCTCCTCTTTTTTATCTCATGCCTTCCATTTCTCTTTTTCTATCCTGTGATTTCACTTTTTCTCTCCCTTTTTTTCCTATCTTTCCCACTTCTCATTATCTTTTCACCTTCTCACACTTGAGATTTCTCTAATGTTGGCTCTATGCCTTTTCACTGTGTGCTGTGGTCGGTTCTTTGAAACTCCACCTTGCTCTGGCCTATATAAGCTTGCAGCCTACAGGATTCCATTGCTCTTGTATTTTGCTCTGGCTATCAAGTCCATTCCCGAGTTCCTGATTTTCCTGTGTATGGCCTGGGTTTGTGTGACTAGCCTTCCAGCTCCCGATTCCTGGCTATTGTACCATGAAACCGATGACTTCTGTATTCCTGACACCGGCTCAGCTGACTACCCGTTCTAGTTCCTGACCCCGGCTTGTTTATCTGACTGCGATTTTGCATTAAGTTTTTTCATTTTATATTTTTGTGTCAGTCTGGTTCCTGGTCCTTTACAAAAATAGATTATGCTATAAGAAAAAATAATTATACTGAACATATTTTGGTTGTAATTGTGCTGTAGAACCTTATATTTAAAATTAAGAATAAAAATTATTTACACATTTAATCCCTTTGCATACAGAAATAGACATTTTATTTTTGTTTTAATGCACTGACACAAAAGTAGAAAAAGTCAATCCCATGCCGGCAAGCAGACATATGTATAACACAAACATAAATCTAAAAACATAATTGATTATCAAAAAATAAACAAAACATGGTTGATCACAAACAACCACAAAAACATGAGTTGTATCCCAAACTGAATGGGAATGTTTCATATAAATGTTAACAATATATATATATATATATATATATATATATATATATATATATATATATATAAATCTTAACTAATTTATTTAATATGATGATTATATATACTACTTACATTGTATATTATTATTGGTATTAGTAGTAATTTTTTATTAGTTCACTTCATTTTATCCATTATGATGTCTTGTTAACATTCGTTTTCTTTTACAAAACTATAAAGATGTTTCTTAATGTATATTTAACAAAACACTGCATGTTTGAATAATGAGCCTTACAGGCACACCTTCAAATTTTCTACATTTCACTCCATCTCCAGGAACACAGCTAGTTTCCAGTCCTCAGTGTTTGATCTCTAGGTACAGGGGGCAGAGTTTGGCTAATGTCCACCCTTTTGGCTAACACTCCAGTGTTATACTACCAAGCCCCTTTTGAGGCTATCTTGAGCTAGCCCAATCACCTAGTCCAAGCCATGCCCTCTCGCTGCTTTCTAGGAGGAGTGGCAGAGAGACAGTTTTTTGGGGGACCATCATTGGAAATGCCTCTATTTACTGCAACATAATGAATTATGTGGTTGGTAGACTGGATTCTAATACTGAGATAAAATAAACTGCTAAACATTTTTTAAATATTTGACATTCAATTTTTTTTGCCAGGTGGCAGTTTTACTTTCTTATCAAATTTAGAGTGTAAGCTTTGGATGGGTTATTTTATTGAAGATGTAATAATAACAAAAGATAAAATATTACTTAAGATAATTGATATAGTTTAAGTTATCTAAGTTATTATATTAATAATTATATTGTTTATATTTGCGTATGTATGGGTTTTTTGGCTAACAAGAATAAGGCCTGTTCTCAAGGGATGCAGGGTACAGGGCTCTGACAGGATTACTGATGCATATGAACAGGACACGGTTACTGAGAAAGGTTATGACAGAATCAGGCTGCATAGCTTAAAGGCTGCTTTCAATAGCCCTCCTCGGGGACGTACATCTAAGACCATGTTTGACTTTCTACCACAGTGCGTTAAACTATTAGGTTTGTTGACTGTTCAGGGCTTTGGTCTCTGCTTTCCCTGTAACTAGTGTGGTCTTAGTGACAGCAGGACTTTATATGACTGAATTAGTCAAGGAAATCGGTCACAATAAAAGTTGGCAGGACTCCTATACTCAAGGAGCGGCAGGTGGCAAATTAGAGCTGTGGAAATCCAACAACCCCATCATCCATTTAAGATGACACCTAGATTTACTCTCAGTAGACAGCCTGTTTTTCTTATTTCGTTCTTTTTTCAAGGATTGTATACGAAAATGCATTTTGACAGTTTTCTTTTTTCCACTGCATTTGTGCAAGGTTATACATCAGCTCATTTATATGTATTATATGTTTTGTCATAATATATATTATTGAAAAATAGTGTAATGCATATCTTTCTTTCCTCTACTTTAAACGTTTGAGATAAAGAATGTGTTGCTCACCACCTTGGTTTTCTGTTCCATTCAAACAAAATAATTAAGCTCTGCAGCATGTAAGTACAGATCAATATTTTTTTTCTATTGCTTGACGTTTTAATCATATAAACATGTTTAACACTTTTTTCAGTTTCTATTACAACAGCCTACCAATATTCGCGTTCATGTCACATGACAATGAAGCAATCCCTGAAAAATAATATATCAGGTATAATTTTGCATGATTAAGGGATTACTGTATTTCAGGGATTAGTTTGGGCATTCAACAGAACTAAGAATAATATTTCCGATGCTGCATTTTGTTATGAAATTGTTAAATGTAACAGAGTAGGAGGACCCGTGGCAAGCATCCTGGGAACAAAGGCACATTGATGTGAATAAATTAAATAAATAAACACTAAACACTAAATAATAATAATAAATAAATAAACAAACACTAAACCATCATTCACAAATACAGAAGGAAGTCCTTGGGAAATGCTGGAAGGTGGTCACATGAGTCTGAATTCTGTTAGGTAGCTGGGCAGCCTTTGAACAAGTGAAATCAGCTGCTTGGCTCACGTAGTAGACCCCTGGAATGCACAAGGAACAAATGAGGAGGGATGGAAGATGTTCATCTTGGGAGGAGATCATGTGCATGCTCACTTTGACCTGCAGGAGGAAGATTGACCCACAGTACTGTAGAATGTGCAGATAACCTATCATGAATTATGTGAAAAGAAGAGGGTGATTGACACAGTAAAAAAGAAAAACCATGTTTTCTCCTCTTTTCTCTCCTCCTTTCCCTCTTCTTTTTGCTCTCATTTCTTCTCAGCACTCTTCTTTCACTTTTAACTCAACCCCATCCCCAACCTCTCAAAGAGTTTCCAGGAAACATCTTGGCAAAAGGTGGCAACCTTACAGGGTAACTATGTACTAGCACAGGCATGTCCAAAGTCCGTCCCGAGGGCCAATTGCGGCCCGCGTTCCGGACTGATAAGGCCCCCCAGATAAGCTGCCCAAATATAGATCTGTTTTTTTATATTAAAGGCAGAGTGATTTAACACCTGTTTAGATTTGTCATCCAAGTCACAAAATGAAAAGTATGCTGTTTTCAATAAACTTGGCATAAAATAGTTAATTTGCATTTAATTTTAATAGTTCAAAGAATGTCAGGCAAAATGGTCGGCCCTCGCACGTGTTCACGTCATCAAATCTGGCACTCTTCGAAAAAAGTTTGGACATTCCTGTACTAGCACATACTCACACTGACATTAACACACACACACTGACTCTAACACACACCCTTACACATAACTCAATGTCTCATATTTCCCCTCACTTAATCACTCTTCACATCCTTACCTTTCCTGGAACCTTTCCTTACAGTTCCTCACATACTGTGTAGGCAACGGCAATTTTATTGTGGAGTCACAAAACGTATGTTACTTGACCCCATTATGCTCCCATCTGCAAATGGACTGGTTCAAGACAGACCAGCCATGTCTGCAGTATGTGGTCCGGCCTAGGCATTCGACACTGGCGAATGAATAACATAGTAATGTTTAGGAAGTGTGGGAGTTCTGTCTTTATATGCAAAAGTACATGTGGTGGCATCGAAAATTATTTTATCTTTTAACCCCTTAATGACAACGTCCGTACATGTACGGGCTCAAAATGCAATGTTTTCAGTGGGTTTAGGGACCGCCCATTGTCCTTAAGGGGTTAAACATGTAAGGCCTTCTGTAGCGCAGTGACAATATTTGACATATTTTTAGTTGAAAGTTGTGATGGAATGTTTGCAAAATGTATCCATTGAATCTGTGTTAATACTCTACTTGCACCGTTGTATAGCTTTAGAATAGTCGGTTCCTAGAGATTTCAATGTAACATTTTTAGATGTAAACGTTCTCAATCCACAATCAGTATTTGCGGTTAGTCAGGGAGTTGTAATTGTAAACTGTATATTTTCAATCACTGATAACACCAATTAAGGTTTAGATTAGGCCCTTGACATCTAATTGCAAGCAGTTACACCAATACTCATATTAACCTTATTGCAATACATCCTAATATTTTTTAATTTTAAAAATCTGGTTTGCTACATCCCAGCAGTGTGCCTATGGCAGCAGTAATTACTTAATACAAATTCTGAAAGTATTCATTGCATGCTTCTCAGTAGCCACAAAAAAGACTGAAATAATATTATAAATAGTTAAATGATCTTACTGAGGGTGTTGCATGTGGTTCTTGGTAAACTTCAAATGACTGATGTCTACATATAAATACATTCATGGATGTCATTCTATCAAATTATTACTTTTCCAGTTAATGGGCGCTCTTATGTTTCTGTTGTTATTGCTTAAAATGATATGTTTTATAGAAATGTGAATGTTTGATGTTATTGGTGTAACAATGAACATTGGAGGCCTGTATCTATTTTTTGAAGGCAGTTCAAGAAATCAATTGATTCTATCCAGCTATTGTATTATAACTGTGTGGTCTACTCATTTTGGTATTGCCCTAGAATAGAAAATTATAGTGTTTATTTGCTTAGAATTAGGTATGTGTGTACCAAAGCTCTTTACTACCAATTTTATTATTGCACCCGTTAAGGAAACCTGACATGTTAATTTTTGGACTATAGGACACATTTTATTACTGAATTTATTGTGTATTAATGCGCTACAGATTTTGAGAAAAATTAGACAGGTATTTGTTTTCTCTGTAGAATTGCAAGAATTATTACAAATCAAATCCTGTCGGATTTTTATAATAACATTAAAATGAATAATCAAAAACATTAAAACTAACATGAACCCACAATAAGGCATACTGGTACAGAAGAAGGGGCCCTACTCGCCCAAACTTACAGTCCACTGGGTTGTTGAGGGCAATGTGAAGGACTGCTTTAGTGTAGATCATTTGATTGTAGTGAAAGTCATATGGAGAAGTCAGTGTTGGGGAAATGTTGAATGCAGTGGGACAAGTATTCTCTTCCATTTTATGGATTAAAAGCATATATGGTATGCATTTTTGAACAGATTTTATGATGCATTTAAAGTGTGAATAGGTAGGGGAAACTCTGAAAGAACAAGGTAGGCAACTAAAGGGGATAGGTACAGCATGGATACAATCCTGGAGCTGTGAGTGATAACGTTGAGGAAAGAAGTCATAGGCAGAATGAAGAGGTTGGTTAGACTATAGATGGTGTAGTGTCGTATAATCCAGGAAGCATTACGTGGCTCTATCCTTTCTAAAAAAAATTTTCCCACTGTATTGCCTCTCACCTAGAGTGACCACATTGGCCATGTTTTCCAGGACAGATATCATTTTTAAATAGTGCTGATCAGCCCAGATAAAGTGTTGCCCTGCACTTATATTCCCCAGAGCAGGTGGTGAGTTTAGATGGAGTATACGTTTGCCTATAACCCATAAGGATTTGAAACATGTAGGGATCATGAATTTAGTTATTTGTTATTATTTATGTATTTACAATAATATACCCCAATGTGTTTACAACCCTATGTGTTAACAACACATATTTTTACATTCTAGGTGGTTGGCTTGCCTCCCTAAATTCACCGTCCATTAAAAATAAACTTTTTAAGACCTTTAGTAAGGTGTCCCCTTGCGCCGGAGAAAATTTTATTTAATACCAACAGTCTGATATAGTATGTGAACTTCAAATATAGATGTGTAGTTTCATTATCAAAGTGCAACTACATAGCCTCCTGCTTTGAAATGTCTCCCATTGTCAGCTTTAATCATTCGGAGAGGAATGAATACACACGTTCACTATAGTAGGTAACAGATTCTTTGTATCTGCTTTCTGCGGAATTCATCTCTGGCCTACAGGGAGATAAAGCAAACCTGTTTGTATGGCTACCAAGGGATCCTGGCGGTTGAGGATGTGAGTTCATATCTTCACAGCAAGCTGCACCATGTATCCTGTAGCTTTTATTGTTTAATAGACCTCGACTATCCTGTTCAACAGCTCCTCTCCAGGCGCCCAACAGAGATCCTAAGCCATACACTTCTTCTGTCAGCACTGGTCCACAATGATGACAATAAACATGCTATCAACAGAATGTTTAACTTGTGTGCATATAAATACAGAATGAATAAGCAATCCGTTATCAAGGATCCTGTTCTTTGAAGTCCGCATCATTAGGAAAGTGACAATTATATTTAAATAACGGTATAAAAATGTTTTGCCAAAAAAAATATTTTTTTCCATCTAAATTCCTTACTCCTTACTAGAGTAAGTCCCATAAAAAGTCTCGGCTAAGCCCACCTTTGAAACAAAAGTGTCCATCTTGCACCATTGAAATGATGGGGGCTTGTCCTGACCTGAAACGTAAAAGCAAATAATAGTTTTTTAAAAAACAATTATTTGTTATTACATTATCCAGAAACCATGCATTCCAAATCTGGCTCTTAAACTCACATTAAACAATTATTTGAGGAGCGGAAGTAACCCTGCCGAATGTGGAACTCATTTTTTAACGTTGACACAAATAAAAATCTGACTTCCACAAAAAGATGTCACTTCACAGATTATAAAAAATGACATCATTATTTCAATAGGTTCTGATTATTCTATGTATTAACTTTAAAGTCCCACAGCCCGTATCATAGACATTCACGCATTAAAAAATATCAAGCATCATAGATGCTGGCAGATATATGTAAAAACGGACAGTGTGCTACGACGATACAGGATCCAAAATGTTCCTATATACAATGGCTCTGGGTTCCTGCAGGCCCTACGTACGAAAAAAGATTTAATGGAGCCCCATGTTTAATTACATAAAGAATAATTATGCATTAACTAAGGAACTTAATTTTGTGTGAAAAGAAAACACGTTATAGTTATATATAACTTTATGAGTAATCTGTGTCACACTCGAAAAGTGGTCCTCCGTTGGGGGCCCTAAACAGCTGCTTAATCTGCAGCTTTATCTTTTTTTATGGTAGAGTAACCTCTGATATTATTGACCTTGCACTAAAAGATTATGCATAGGACACATGGCCTGCGTCAATTTATTTGATACCTTTCCAAGCCCCCTCCTCACTCATCTTCTACGCTGTACCAAAAATGGAAAATCCAGTGGAAAATAAATACTTAAATATGACTCTGCCTTGCATGTTGCACTTCTTCCATCACGATCACATTCAGCTCTGGCTGTATGCGTCAGTGAACAATTTCATTAATCAGAATACTTCAGTAATGGAGGTTACTTGACACGCATGCCATGTATCTATTTCTGATCCCTCTGCAGACATTTTACTCTTCTTTGTAATACTAAATCATTTTTCAAGACTTCAAAGCCTGCATGTCTGTTGGTTGGTAATGCAATGTCATGCATGGTGAGAAAGTAGGAAAGAAGGTCAGAGCTGCTCTTCATTGTAGAAAGCTCAGCAGAGAAAAAAAATACTTTGAAATTGATATCACTTGGTCTACACGCTGTCATGCCCCTCAAAAGCTCACATTATGTTTTATTAATAGCATGCTAATAAGTATCAGAACATAAAATGGGGGCAATATATCTTTTTTTTTTAAACCCACTAACTTACTTTTCCTAGCTGTCATCACCCCAACTGGCTTAGAAATATACCTAAAAAAAGAAAATCCGCTATAAAAGTAACCATTTGTTATTTTGAAATAAGTTCAAAATCAAACCAATACATTTTCGTCATATGGAAGGTCTTTTAGATTTCAGAAACATAAGGGAAGAAATAACCAAGCTTAATAGATGATTTTGTATTGAAATAAAAAATATTTCACAAATGTGTAAGATGTCATACATTCAGATATTTGTTAGAAGTCAGATAAGGGGATGTCCGTTTTAAAATACTTTTATAAACTGTTCCTGACCTTTTGTTCTTTACTCCAGTGTGTACAGTACATGGGGCATCTTCCTAGTTTTTTTGGGTTTTTTTTTAGGAAAAACAAGATTCATAAACCTTTAAATATTAAATCAAATTAATTAACTACAATGATACTAGACACTGTAACTATTGTTCTGTGTCTTCCATAGACAGAAGAACAGTATCCATACCATAACTACTGAGAGTTGCATTATATTTTCCTTTTTTTGTACTCTTTTACCCTAAAGTACATGGAGGGATTTTCAGATTTCATTATGATTCATCAGATTTCCAGGTTCTTACGACTTACTGTATGACAGTACTTGCCAAATCAGACTTACTGGATAGTACTTGTATTGTTCATATACTGTCACAATAAATACTATACTGAAAAGCAGCATAAGGTAAATAACGTTCCAGGGTACATTCTCATTTTCATACATTTGCAATAAAACTGTAGCACGTCTACTTTCTTGGAGTACTTTGAATTTAAGTTCAAACACAGTTGCACATCTGTTCATTTGCTATGCTTCTTAAACAGCGGGATGCCTATTTAAAGTAATTGTTTCTTTTTTATTTAGAAGGTATGCCATATTGGATAATGTGTCAAAAGAAAATGAATATGAAAGATAGTTTAATTCCTTCAAGCAGTTGATTTCTTTTGTCACCTGCACCCACTAAACTATATAATTTGTCACTCTACTAAATTGAACATTGATTCTCGATGGATTCAATCAAATGTAGTTATTCCACTCGATCACTGTATTTTAAGTAATGCATAACGAATGTATAGGGTTTTTTGTCCAAGCTTCAGTTTGAAAATGAGGCAACAATTACAAAGACCATGTCCTCTTGCCCCTAAGTTAGCCCTCTCTGCAACTCAGCTCATACTGAGTATGTGACTTACCAGATGTATCTTCTTGATACTATATGTAAATTGATATTCAGTTATTCTGGTCTCCAGGAGAACCCCCCCCCATTTTTTTATTACTGTCTCTCATAGTTGAAGTGTACCTATGGTGAAAATTACAGGCCTCTCTCATCTTTTTAAGTGGGAGAACTTGCACAATAGGTGGCTGACTAAATACTCTTTTGCCCCACTGTATAAATGGACTGGAATGCACAAGTCTAATGGAAACATGGCATCAGTTATTTGACTTGACTACCAATGGAGGTGGTGACAGCCAATGTAGATATTTGTAATCCGAATTTTTTTATATATATATAATTTTTGTACTGATATAATTTTAACACAATTTACAATAGATTTAAGAAGACTTAATTTATATGGAAATCATTCTTAAATGCCCAGAGATTGGTGGTCAACTTTTCGTCTGTTTTTTTCCATCTCTATGAGCGTTCAAGAACACTAGACAGAATATCTGCGGCAGAACACAGGGGCAGAGGAAAGCATTTGTATATTTGTAACACTACACATGAAATTCAAATGACCTTTCAAGTACATAGCTGAATGTTTTTATTATTTTTCTTTATATTTTCTTAATTTTTTTTCCCAATGGGATAACAGATAAAATTGCACCCTTGCATAAATCCATCCTAGTTGCTGAGCTTACAGATTAAGTATAAATCCATTACCCTTTTTCAATGTCATGTCTGGAGACTCTATTGAAAGCATTTCACGCGGCATTAGCAGTTTTATGTGCAATGTGGAAATCAAAGTGTCAAAACCCACATAAGGACTTGTCATACAAGGGATGGGAAAAACCATTTTTAGAACCACTTTGTTAAATCAATTGAAGATCTCCTATGTCATTTACTGCAAAACCTTGTTATGTGAAAGTGGCTTAATTTAGTTGTTTCATGGGGTAAATGCGGTTTGCGTTTTTCTACTGTCCATTAATTTAGAAAGTAATTTTAAGTCGATGGCTTTTGTTTATTGTAAAAAAATGGGAAATCATCTGGTTCAGATTTTGTTTCTGTGTGTTGTGTGCTTTACAATCCATTAAAAAGGTGGTAATGCTATCCTTGCTTAAAAAACTATACAATATTTTTAAAATGCATTTTTCAGAAAGAAAGTTTCTTATTATTTACAATTTTGTAAAGTACCTAATGAAGTGTATTCAGGAGTAGTGCAGGTGTCTAAGTGTTAGGTTCTTAATTTTTAGATGCGATTGGACCCAAAGGTTCCTGCATTGATTTTGTGCGCACAGCTTCTGCTTAGTTGCTGCAATGGGACCCTGAACAGAATATAAGGACTCCTAATATAATATAATAATATAATGAATGTTGGTCTGGATGTTCTTGAAAATAATTATGTGTAAACAGGAACACTAAATAAATAGATTTTGACAATTAAAATGTAAAATAGGTCTGGGTAGCCAATAATGGTAGCAATAATGGCCTGTCTTTTTTTTAACAGCGTCCACTATTTGTATTATAGTGGACAATCATACTGGCTTCATTCCTAATGAGAATGTCATATTCCATAACACCTGAAAGGTAATTATTTAATTGAGCAGTACACAGAGTGAGCCGTAAGCCAGGCGTGAATAATTCAGTCTAGACTAAAAGCAAAGCTGGCCCGTCTGCTCTATGTTTCAGTAGAAATACACAGCTAATGTGGGGCTATGAGCATTTAGGTTAACCCTGCTAGACACAACAGCTCCAAAAGGACTGATGGCATGAAGTAAATAGTAACTATATAAAAGAAAAGGAAATAATATCAAACCAATAAAACAGTCTATTTAACAATCCCTCCAGTAATCCCAACATTCTCTGCCTTCCCTCTCGGTCTCCTACCAGAGCTGAATTTATCCGAGGCTTAAAACTGGTAAAACCAAAGCAATCAACATGAACTATTCATTGGTTGCTATGTTGATTGCACCATTTTGCAAATACATTTTTCTAACATAATCCTCCAAAACTCAGTGTAGTTTTAGTGCCTAACCTGACAAAGATTGGATCTATTTATTAAACAAAAAACTAAAATTTTTAAAAGAAAAAAAAAGAAGACAATATTGATTATGGGCCTACATCCAGGGCCGGATTAAGAGCATCATGGGCCTGGTGCTGAGGATTTTGGTGGGCCTCTTTATGGAAATAAATAAAATAGGCAGAAAGATGGCCCTGGCAGCAAGGCTGGACTGGGAAAGCAGCCCTGGAAATATTTGGACACCAGCCCCATGTATTGTATTGTGTGGTCGAGCTCTTGTGCCCACACGCCACCCCCCTTACCCACGCCTGTCTGAGCCAAACTATTTACCATCCAAATAGCTATAAATCATTATTTTTAAAACTATATTAAATTGTTTCTTTACAATAACAGTATGCCACATTATTTTTAAAATCCCAGGAACCACAAGTGTTAAAAGGCCCAAATAAGTACCTGGGAATAGACAAAATCTTAATTCTCACTATCCATGTGTGCTTGATAAAACCTTTACTTTTCCTCTCACTGATTTCTGAGCCTAGAATTTTTTGTCCTCTGAAGTGACTACGAAATCAGGAAGGTGTTTTATCTCTGGATAAGTAAAAACTACATAGTTCTATTTATTCCTACTGTAAGTGAAGTGCCAGGAAACAACCAAATACACACCAGGACAGGATCTGCCACACCGACACCCAAACACACAAACACCAGGACAGGCTCTGCCACACCAACCACCCAAACAAACACACCAGGATTGTCTCTGCCACCATCACACCAAACACACACACCAGGCAGGCTCTGCCACATCAACACCAAACACACGGCACCAGGCAGAGCTCTGCCATACCAATACCCAAACACACACCCAGGAACAGCCTTCTCCACACCAACAGCCAAACACACACAGGACAGGCTCTGCCACACTGACACCCAGACACACACCAGGACAGGCTCTGCCACACCAGACACCCAAACACACACACACACAACAGGACAGGCTCTGCAACACTGAAGCATAAAAATTGTATTTTCTACACTGCTTTGTTAATTAACTGCCCCTTGTGTATTGATGTCCCAGACAGGTCAAGACAGGTTCCTGCTCTCTTCAGACATGAAGATCCTCTCCTTGTCATGAGGAACTTGTAAGCCCCGCCCCTTGAACCTCACGTCTTCAAAGCGGCAGCCCGGTCACGAAGCTCAAAGCAGCCATTGTGCGGCTGTAAGACCGCCTCCACTGGCCCCTAATGAAGTTAAAGTGGCCGGGGGAGACGGTCCTACAGCCCCACAGGCCAACCCACCAGGAAATTTCACAGTTTCCTGATGGGCCAGTCCGGCCCTAACTGGGCCTATTTTCAGGTAGGGTTCTGGAGCTGCAGCTCCATCAGCCCCTACGTTAATCCAGCCCTGCCCACATCACTTGTCTTTAAATAGTAACACCATACTGGCTCATCATATATGTGACTGACAGTCCTTATGATTAATATGTTGTGTGCATTTTCCATCTTAAATCCACGAATCTTTGTTTTACATACTATTTAAATTCTCCACAATTTATGTACAGTATTCTTGGAAAAATATAGCAAATGTATATTGAAAACATATTTTTCAATATTAACTAGAAAAAAAATTCATATGTAGTCAGAAGCCACATAAATAAAAGTACTTTACAGTGAAATGTTAATAAAAGAAAGATAAATGATTTCAATTGTGTCTCTTAAAAAAAAAAAGTACTCTCATAGTAGTGCTCTCAGAAAGTGAATGATTAGTCTCTCGAGGGAAAGTGTCCTTGTCGTCTTAGTCAGGATGGTTGTGCTTATGTTGAGACAAACCATGTATTCTTCTAGTAGAAGATAAGACAAAACATAACCTATGTCTACACACAGAAAATATTCATATATATATATATATATATATATACAGAGAGAGAGAGAGAGAGAGAGAGAGTGCATGTTTTATTATTATATGTAAAAAATGTTTTTAGCCTCTTAAATAACTTAACAGTAATAAATCAACAATAAAACAAAATCATCTAGTTCTTGATGAAGGTTCTGGGGTATATATATATATATGTTTTTTTTATATGTCTACTTATTTCGCTTGGGACTCGTCATTATACTGTACTTTGTATTGTCCCTACTGTATGCATGTCAATGGGCCCTTCTTCTCGACAAGCCAGTAAGTAAAAATCTAAGGGATGGGCAGAAATTCCATATGGAAGAGCTAATTTAATTAATATAATCTATTGCATCAGCATTAAACTACAAAAAAAACATAATTGATTTAAGTTTGATATCTAGTTTATCCAGTGTGGCCTCCATTAGAGGCCACACTGGAGTTTTCTAGTCTCTTCATCATATTGGTAAGTTTTATACGAACTCTTCAATACAGCGTATTTTATTATTAACTCATCCGACAAGCTTCATTGTTAGTATTTTGTTACTTATTCTTTGATATTTGTCAAAGGGGTGTAGATATAAAACTAGAATATTGTTATCTGGTTGAAAATCAGAAATATTACTATTGTAGAACCAACATCAAAATGTTGGTGTGTATGAAAAAAAGAAATGTTTGATCTAGGTAGAGTCAGCCATTTAAGATAAAGATTTCTTAAGTTACTGAAAGTATAGCTGCAGGTGCTCAATAGAAACAAATGAAAACTGATCCACCAGCTTCAAGAAGCTAATGTTTCTCATTCCTATGTACACCCTTCAACAGAGGACCAAACCACAGACCAGATTTACTTATTCACATAAAGATCTTGTTAGTCATTGATTACTATTCTGTTGTTCCTTTGCTTATTCTTGTTCTTCTTATGTCTCCATGAATCATTAGTCATTTGTGTTCCACAACTTAGTTGCTTCAGCAAAAAGAATAAAGGAAACAAAAATACCAGGATATTGGGGCATGTGTGTTAATTACACACATGCCCCAATACTTAATGGCACAAACAAAATCAGGACAAACTAGTGGTCACTGTTATATGTTTTGGTTAACCTTATTTGTTTATGCTAATCGATGGTAAACTCCTAAAAAAATTTCCATTATTATGTTAGTTAGTGTCTGATTATTCGGTTAAAGTTTTATTCTTCTGTTTGAGAATATATTATTTTAATAATTTATCCAACCCTTTGCTAAAATATTTTTTTCTTGTTTTCAGACCCTGATTGATGACTTGGGCCATGGATTTACAATCTCCAGGCAAGAGAACTTAATTATTTATGGGTGTCTTTTTCTTTCATTCTTAGAATTTTGTTAGTCTTGCTCTTTGCTGAATTTGTTTAGTTTACTTTTAATTGAGAGGTGGTG
Organism: Spea multiplicata; assembly: GCA_009364415.1. NCBI lineage: Eukaryota > Metazoa > Chordata > Amphibia > Anura > Pelobatidae > Spea > Spea multiplicata. The sequence continues at coordinate 107,977 of VKOC01016598.1, read as the reverse complement.
AACAGAGGACATACATTAATATTCAACAAGTACACTTAACTAAGAAAATGTATTTTTACAAGGATTTTTGTTAGGCTCATACGACCCTCAAATTTTCTTCATCTTTGTCATAAGAATGTATTTAATTGCATAATTTATTATTTTATTATATTCATTAGTATTCATTATGCTGCAAAATTCCATATATCGAATACTATTTCCAATCATTTCAAATGATGGCATACTGTACCCCAAATACGTTTTAATATGTGTCCAAAAACATTAAACCATTATACTACATTTATGTTAAACAATCAAGAATGATACCTCTTTTAAATAAAGCATTTGTTGATTTAGATGAAGAGGGAAGCAAAACATGGGCATTGTTTCCCTGTTGAAAGTATCTGTGATTTTATATTTTGTTTAAATGTTTATTGCTTCCCGTATTATCCAAAGAAATATTCTTAAATTGAGATTTAAAAGTGATTATAAAGCATGACGTTACATGAACAACAACTTGATCTAATACGTACCTGTATGTTAGAACTAAATGCTTCTGTAGATTAGTACCGTACCAAGTCTTGTATGCTAATTACACTGAGTTGGCCAATTAAGGTATCACTTTGAGTCTCTTGTCTCCTCTAGATCTAGGACACAAGTCTTTACTATACACAAAGTGTGTGTTTGTCTCTTAGGTGGAAAGGATTCAACAAGTAATTGTGTGACATATTGGCTTGAATAGGCTATGAAGAGAGAATCCACAGTTGATTACATGCTTTGTGAACTTGGGCAGGCTGGGTGAACTGGATCTATATGTGATTACATGTTCTGTGGACTTAGTCATGCTGGGGAAAAAACACATATATATTTCATTACATGCCCTGCAGACCTGGGTATGCTGGAAAGACACAATACACATTTCTGGAACAGATCAATGAGCATCATCCATGTATAAAGCCAGAACACAAATATTTAAAAAATATAGTTTTGTAATTGTACTCGAGTCATAAAAATATAAGGGTGCTAGCAGATTCAGTAGCACTATTATAATTGAGGGAATAGAAATATCAATAACATTAAAATTGACGAAATACTAAATTGACAATAACATTAACGCTTTATGACTTTAAAATACAAATGAAAAAACGGTACCCTGCTCAAGCAAGCTTTCAGTCTTGAAAGGAACCTCGTTCGATTCTCCTTCAGGTGTCTGTTTAAGCACAATTTGTATTTGTATTACTTTCCCATGCAAATGCGGGGAAGAGTATTTTACATTTGTATAGTTCAAACTTATTTCTGTTTCTGCTATATCACATGGAAATATATTTATCTCTATTCCTACTGTATTTCTTATTTAGGGTTTTTTGTTGTCTTGACTCTGCTGTATTAGGATAATGCAGATGTACCATTTATGTACCAAACACTGCTGTAGATGTCTGAGTGCATGTGTGTGCATGAGAAGCATAGTGATACAGCCCCCAGCCGTGTGTAGAACGTGACTTTCTGCTAAATTGGTACAGTAATTTGCAGTCAGATCTTTTTTAGGTCTCAGAAGGATAAGTGCTCCACTGCCCTTTTATTGGGAATGGGCTTCTCAAAGTGTCATTATGACTTTCAAGAGGCAAGAAAAGGTGCGTTGCATCAATTAATAGAATGTTGGCCATTAAATAAAAGACATAATAACAGGTATGAGCCATTTAGGTGAGATTTGTTTCAATTTCATTATTTGAATAATAATGCATTTGGGTCATCTGGCTGACCTGCCAGATAATACACATCAATTTCACTTATTTATCTAAAGGTGTATTTATTGCATATATAAAGCCAAAATGGAGAGGTCATGTATGAAAAACTAAATACACCTCTCTTGTAGAGAGAAAAATTTTGGCCCACTGTTATTTACAATGTTGCTTTAGTTCTTTGAGGTTAGCAGGCATTTGTTTATGGACTTTGACTGGAGCATTGCAACACCTTGATTCTTTTCTTTTTCAGCCAATCTGTTGTAGGTTTGCTGGTGTGCTTGGGACCATTGCCCTGTTGCGTGACCCAATTTCGGCCAAACTTTAGCTGTCATACATATGGCCTCACATTTGACTCTAGAATACTTAAGTAGAGAAGTTTGTGGTCAACTCAATGACTGCTAGGTTCCCAGGTCTTGTGGCTGCAAAAAAAAATCATAAAATCATCAACCCTCCACCCCGGTTTTGCGTTTGTTTTTTACCAAATGTGGCGCTGTGCATTATGGCCAAACATCTCCACTTTGATCTTGTCTGTCTAAAGGACATTGTTCCAGAAGTCTTGTGGTTTGTTCAGATGCAACTTTGAAAACCTAACCCTCGCTACCATGTTCTTTTTAGAGATAAGAGGCTTTCTACTGGCAAGCAAGCCATGCTGTCATGCACATTAAAATTTAACATGCTAACTTAGGCCTGTAGAGTCTGAGATGTAACTCTTGGGTTTGTTTAGAAAATGCCTTATAACCCTTCCAATATTGATTGGCAGCAACAAATGCTCCAGACCACCAAACAGCTAATATTTTGGCTTTTATAGAGGTCGTCACACTTGCTGATGATCAATTAATCGAGGGCATTTGATTAACACAACCTATCTGCTATTTAGCATCTTAATTCCTATGGAAGCAGTGAGGGTGTACTTAGTTTTTCACACATGGCTTCTCCATTTTTGCTTTATTTTTGTTGAATAAATCATGACATGGTCTAATATATCATGTTTTGAAGTTCATCTGAGGTTGTATTTACCTCATTTTTAGACCTGCTAAGGAACAGATGACTGTTATTATGTCCTGATATGTAAAACCATATAATTCAAAGAGGGTGTACTTTCTTTTTCACATTAGAAGAAGGGTAAATAAGTACAATTTTCAGGGGTATAACTATAAACCGCAGTGCCCTGGTACGAAAAATTCCCTGAGGCCCCAACTTTACCAAGCAACATGTGCCACCTTTGCCCCCAAAGAGCCTGTAAGTACCTCCTTTGCCCACAAACAGTTTGTGAGTACCAGCTTCTCAGTTTCTCCTAAAACAGCTTTCTGTGCCATCTTTGCCCCCAAAACAGTGTGTCTGTGCATCATTGCCCCTTGCCCCCCTCCAACATACACTATGGCACACATATATAAACACACTCAGGGCCGGACCGACAATGGCGCCGAGTGGGGCAACCGCTCCAGGTGGCACTTTTGTCAGTACCAGCTCGGCGCCCCTCACCCTCTAGCTCGGTCTCGGTGCCAGCTTGTAATGTTGAGCGCCGGAAGATGACGTCATTTCCAGCGCTCAGCATTACAAGCCGGCACCGAGACCGAGCAGGGAGACTCACCGCAGGACTGCTGAAAGGTAAGTACGGGGGAGTGAGAGGAAGGGAGAAGAAGGGTAGATAATGGGGGCGGCAGGGAGAGGAAGGGTAGATAATGGGGGAGAGGAAGGGTAGATAATGGGGGGCGGCAGGGAGAGGAAGGGTAGATAATGGGGGGGCAGCATTTTAAACTTTGCCCCAGGCGGCATTTTGTCTTGGGCCAGCCCTGAACACACTTACACAAATTTACACATGCTAACACACACACTCATACTCACTAACATGCACGCACACATTCATTATAACACACACCCCCTCCTCTCACACGACTCATGCTAACACCACTTACACATACATGCACACACACTTACACATCCACATCCATGATCACATACACTTACACATCCACATCCATGATCACATACACTTATACATAGGCATCCATGCTCACATACACTTATACATAGACATACATGCTCACATACACTTATACATAGACATACATGCTAACATGCATACAAACATACATACTCCTGCCCAAACGTCAGCACCTCCTCACCTCTCCTGCAGACTTCACCTCAGTGTCACACGGCATAACTTGACGCAATGTAACGCAACGTGACGTAATGCAACGTGACACATCATGACGCAAGATGATTCAATGTGACACAATGTGGTGCAACGTGTTGAAGGGGTATGGAGAGAGACAAGTGGTATTTATGCCACTGACAATATTGCACAGATGTTATTCTATTGTCATTTGTTTCCACTACTTTATGTGACTTTGCATAACAATACAGCAACTGTGTGAAAGGTGAGCATATTTTTTCTAACAATGACAAGGTACAATAAACATTTGTTATACATTAACAGAACATATGATATATAAAACAGTATAATAATTACACAGGTAGATACTAAACATTCAGATTCATACAAATTGCAAATTTATCAAATAAAAAATTAGATAAAAACAAAGCAAAAAGCTCAGAATTTTCATCCGAAGTTCGTGGGTCCACTCACGCTCTCTCACACTCTCACTCTCTCACATTCGCTCACTCTCTCATGCTGTCTAAATGTTTCCTTACTTTCTCTGCTATCCAATTCCCCCTTCATCTTCTCTGTTCACTTCTCTCTGCTCCATTCTATCTTCAGTTTTCAATCTGATATTTTGTTTCTTCGTCCGCATCTCTGCGGACATAACCGGCAAAGTTGCGGCACTTGCGTTGACAACATCCTCGATCCTCCAATCAGGTAAGAGGAGATCACCGAAAGCTCCAACTTCGGGCAATATGGCACGACTAGCACCGCACCTCCTTCACCGACGTTCACGTGAGGGCAAAATGACAGCACTTGCAGTGACGTCCTCTCCCTCATTGGAGGATTGGGGAAATCCCCAGAGTGGGTACCATTGTTCATTGCTCAAGGGGCCCCCACAGCAGTACGCACATTAAAGCGCAGCTTACCGCTCTTTGGTCTTTGGCTTCTAGTTCAGGGATCACTTGCAGTTTAAACTGCTGAATTAGTATTGATTGGTCATGTAACATCATGTTATGGGACGCAGCCAAACAACAACTTTTTGATTTATGCAAAAAATGCAGCTGCATAGCTTGCATGATTTTCTGTGAAAAAACAATTTCACTGTGTGATTTCACTGGCCACGCGTGTGATCAGAAGTGTAAAATATCATGTGTTACGTGGGGAGCATATACCAAAGAAGACAATAATACAGACAGCTGTTTTAATGCCTGAAGTTATGAAAGTTAGAGAAGAATATGTGGATTAAGCCAGAAATAAACCAGGTTCTTTATTTGAATATTACGATTGTGATACTTTGGTTTACAGAGGTAAAAATTGAATAAGGATTTTTCATTTGTAGTTTATCATCCGTTCACTGGCAGAAAGATAGGCTGCTCACAATGGATGAGCACAGGATTGTCCCATAAGCATTTTACATTCCATTACCATACCTTTAACTGCCTCTTTCTGCTTTTAATGCTCAGTAGCACTAGCATGGAAAAATTTTATTAATGATGCACAGTTACATAAAAAGAAAATAAATAAGATTCAGCGCTCTAAGTTTTTTGTTTGGATAAACTGTTGAAAGAAATTGAAAGGATACAGGCCTTTGTCCATGTAGGGTATTTGGGCTATTTAATGCAGTATAAACATTAAATTCCAAAAAATTACACCAACAACTGAGAGGTATGAAAAAACACCTGGGAACTATTATAAAGTTGTCTCCTGCATTCTGGGCAGTCTGTCTTACACCTTGGTGGTTTGCTCCCTCTATCTCACAATGCACACCTCTGCGATTGCACCCTGACAGGAGGTCAACCACATCACGGATCAGAGGGCAGTGTGCCATGAGGGAGGAAAAGAAGCACATGCATGCAATGAGCATTGATTTTACAGCTCCCTGGGCCAGTCAAGGTACATCAGAGGGTCTCACCAACAATCCCATGCTCACAAAAAATGGCTCAGTAGGGCAGCTACCAAGGACACCAAGAGTGTCCTACACAAACCAGGACTGTTGGGAGCTATGCAGACAGTGTGACACTACTAGCAGTAAGTTTTAACATTAGATCTGTAGTGAGTTTAAAGACTCTTATTTGATTCAGTAACCCTTGGAACTAAAACTGACCTGATAAAAGCCTGATTTTAATAGCTGGCAATGGTATAAGTTTAATGTAACAGCTGAAGATAAAGTTAGGAATTAACTGCTATCATTGTCATTTGTATTCATGCACACGCATTTATGACACTTTTCCAGTATCATCCCCATTATAATCCTGGGGACCACTACTAGTCAAAGAAATGATAACTAAGAGACATATTATACAATTTTATGAAGCGTAATTGTTTTTTTTAATTGATATTGCAATATATGGTACTATTAAGTGCACTGGGAACTAATAAATGATATACACAGTACACGGAACATATTCCATTTTATTACCACATAACTAGGTATGTGTTCTAGTTGGAGAACTAAACTTAATAAAGGGATGTGAAAGTAATTACCAGTGTAAAAATTGCTTTGGTTTGCAATTTCTTTTGTGCAGCTGTTCACAGCCATCTAATGCATTCCATTTATAGAACTGTAAGCTAGCTAATTGTATAATTTGACATATACATTTTTTTGTGGAGTGAAAACAGCAAAGGTATAATGCCATACAAAAAGAATATGAGATGCTCGCCAAGAATGGACAGCCTTGTATAGCCTGCCCTATAGTGCAGCTACAGTGCCCTACAGTGCAACTTTCTTGTGTCACTACAGAGAAAAAATCTACATCTACATCTAAGTCTGATCCCAAAAAAGGCAGCCCAGAACCGAAATGAGACGCAAATTTCCTCTGCACGACAGAACCAACAACATTTCGGTTTTCATTGGCCTCATCAGTGGGGTACGGCTGGTATCCCTCTAGGCACAATTGAACAAGCAGGTCCATGTCTGGACTCAAGTGAAAAGATGAGTCCATGTCTGGACTCATCTTTACACTTGAGGTGAACATCAGGAGATCCCCGAAGGGGGAAATGCCTTACAAAAAGAATATGAGATGCTTACCAAGAACAGACAGCCGCTTCATAGCCTGCCCTATGATGCATGCCCTCTAGGAAACATCTAAAATTTCAGCTCTCTTGTGCCAATACAGAGAAACACATTCTTTGTGAGGTGAAAACAGCAAAGGTATAACGATCATTCAGGCATCTATAAAGTGCTTATTAAACAATATGCGAAAAAAAACAAGTGCTAACTGGTAAACAGGTCCTAGTCCAATTTCAGTTGGAGAATATGCGTTAACATATGAACATATGATTGAGTCATTCCATAGACGCCATTTTACTGCTGAGTTATTAACTACACAAAGGAGATTATTTATTGCTTATTTTGGTTTTGGGCAAGTGTGTCCACCAGTGACTAGTCTTTATGTTATATGGCATCATGTTATTGTTACATATCTTATTTATCCAGTTTAGTTGAGTTTTGCTAACCTATTAACCACAGAGTGCAGCAGCTCATAAAGTTTTCTCTGGAAGAATAAAAATCTACACTTAGTAATATGTATTTGTATCACCATAGGAGTTTTTTTCTTATATAAGTACAAGACAATTTAAATACATTATACTTAATACTGTAAATATAATCATAAATGTACTGTATCCTTACTAAGGTCAGATCATCATCCAATTCACGTCATTTATAGGAGATTTTATAAATTATGTTTATTATATAACGAATACAAGGACAACATCTCAAATGAGGGAGTGAAATTTAAACATACTTTGATGTTAAGAGGTAGATGTCTTTAGAGACACTCTGTACAACCTATAGCAACTAATTGCATTGTTAGATGCATTAATGGCAGTCTTTAGATTGTTACCAAGGAGATCGGAAAGATGGAAAACTCGCTCTTGCAATTAAAAGCTTATATGGACTAAGCCCAGTGGGTCAATGTTGAAGAAAACAAGTGAAAAGAAAGACTAAATATAATATACGAATTATACGTGCAAAACACAAAATATACAAGGTTATCCACTAAACACAAAAATAGGAATATGATATGATATTCAAGACAGTATACAAATACAATGTAAAATCTCAGCTTTACAAATAGTAAATCAAAATGTGGATTCCATTATGAGCAAAGAAGAAAATAAAACCAAGAAAAAATATAAAAACACCAAACGAAAACCTCAACAAGATAATTAAAAAAGCAGGTAAGTAATTTGAGGTTCTTACATATAAATAGGCATACTGAAATATCTGTGAACTTACTGGGTTTGACCTGGAGTCTCCAGGAGAAGCCATGGTAGCCTGTGTCTCCTGGTCTTTTCAAAGAAAAAACATTGTTCTTTTTGGTAAGAGTGATAATGGATTATGTTGATAACCTTTGGGATACCCATTCAGTTCACTGATGACCTTTAGGTACAAATGGCGGAAGGAATGTTATATAGGGCTTTAAATTGTGGTCACAAACAGAAATCAGATATGATTTATGTGAATTCAAAAAGTGATTTGGAAGGTATGGGAAATAATTAAAAACTCATATGGCCACATGAAAAAACTCAAACCATAAAAACACGAAGGTGGGGAAGTGCTAGCAAAACAGGAAGAAGGTGGCGGATGTGCTGAGCTCTGTACACAACTTGTCTAGAATAAGTATTCTTACCATCCCAGGTGTAGAATCTTTGCCTATAAATGACAATGGGACAGAGACTCGACTTCTAAGTTGTAATTCACTAATAGTTGGCACTCTTGTGTTGCGACTTGTGAGTTAGAGGCGATTATTAAAGATGGACACCTATAGATCACATAAGAATGCCTAGGCTCTTTGGTTTAGATTACACAAATAGATTGAAAAATTCTTCTCCAACCATTATGAAGTAACGTTGTAACATGCACTTAACGCATTCTATTAAGTGCGCGGTGTGCGACTTGATCATGAAAAATGCACTTCTTATTTTGCACTATGCTGTTAACATTTATTGTGTCAGAAATGAGAGCTGTCTTATATGTTTATACTGTTGCTAATAGGATTAGTTGATGAAAATCAGCATCTTAATCACTGGTGAGTCAGGGGTGTTGACCTTCATGTTTTAAGTATTTCAATTCAGAAGCTGTGGTGAACTACGCTAATCTGTAAGTATTTAAAAAGGTTAACGATTCCTTTATAGAGAACAGTGGCTTAGTTGTATAATCCTGTTTTTTATGCAGAATCAGATATATCAATATTTTTCTTAACATGGGCAGGATTAGTGGCATTTTCAGATGAGGTAAATATTCATTTTTTTGATATCCAGAAAAATTTTAACCACCTTCAAGTTTCGATTATAGGTACGAGAAACAAGTAATCTGTATATTAGATTAGAAGAGTTTCTATGGAGTTTACTAGCCTTTTTTGATCTACATAACCATGTATAAAGCATCCAACATTTGTGTAACAATTGATTTATCCATCAATCTACGGTATGTATCATTCTCTCTAGGTAAAACAGTAGCATTACAACATGTAAAAATACTGTTTTTGGGACTTGCATTCAGTTTTAAGGGCCAGATTAACCAAGGGGCATATGGAGCAATTGCAGCCCCCAGACAACTGGGAAATTTTGGTGTTCAATGGCTGATAGCAACACTAGGACATTTGAGAAGAACTTAAGTGCCTATTTACCCTTTTTGTTGTGTTGTATATGTAATATGTGTTGTGCCCCACATTATATTTTTGGCAATCGTACTGTTTTGCATGGTACAGTCTTGTGCATGGTACAATCTGCCAACAGGCATGTCCAATGGTCCAATGTCACAACATCATGGCACCTCATTAGCGGCACATTTTACAGTGAAACATGGTTTGCTCATGTGGAGTGTGTGTTCTTAATATAAACAGGATATGACATCATGAAGAAATATAGAGGAATCTGTAATATACTGTTTTTCACATTATGTTTTATTTGTGGTGTGAAAAATTAGTTGGGCATAAGTCCTGTTTTTGCATAAGAGATCCAGTGCCCCAAGCACCTTAATCTGATCTTGTACACAGGATTGATGAGTAGATCAACGTAAAGTTCCCAGGTATGATGATGGCCCATAGGGTACATCTATTTTTTTCTATTGTGTCAAATAATTCACCTATGTAAATGTATAGCGTGAGTTTGTTTTTACAGATATGTAAAAATTGGTTGAATTCAAAGATGGGTAGGATGTTATATCAGGAAATACCTAGATAGATAGATAGATAGATAGATAGATAGATAGATAGATAGATTCATCATGAGTCAGTATGTAACGCTATACTTAAGCAGGCTATGTTGCCATTGCCACAGAATAGAATGCTTATTTTAAAAGTTTAAAAAGTACAGGTATATATTCATTTGTATTCTTCAGCACAAAGAAGAAAATTCATTAAAATTCATGTTAAATTATTTTAATTACTTACTTTATTTGTTAATAGATTTATATGGCAGTACCATTTATGTTAGAACACAAATAAGTATCTGGAAAAAATGAAATGAGTGCTATTAAAATTAAGGAAATTAATAACTATTTTTATGCAAATGAGCAAATGTATAAAGTTATTATAAAATATTGCCTCCAAGGAACTTTTTTTTTATTATGGTGACACAAATATATGATATTATATTTAGTAGTAAAGACTTGTAAAACCCATTACTGTTCAATATCCATGTAATTTTTACCATATTAACACTCATTTCTTTAACTTTTAATGTTACAATTTAAATATCCTCAAAGCTGGCACGCTATGCACTCCAAACATTAAGACCTCTTGTCTATTACATCAAGATATAAATATAGTTTTCATTAATGATTAATATGACTCAAATTGTCCAAAATCCTATTTTTTCAACTCAACTCTGCAGCCCACTGAGAGCCTAGAGTAAGCTCCAACCCCTCCTTATTAGTTCTCCTTCCAACGTTGTCTGAACATAGTAGCTTTAAAGGTGAGGAATACACACACAACTGTACTTTTACATGATTTTACATAATATGGTTGCTTTTAGTATTCAAACGTCATTGTGTGTGATAGGAGTTGTTAATATTTTTTTCTATCCTTCTTCTATCAATGTGAGCCTAACCTCTTCCTCGTATGTTTGTTTACATTTATCACAACGGGCTGCAAGCAGTTCTTTGACGGACCCCAGTCTCTGTAACACCAATTTGTAGTGCCTATGACCTTATCAGTGCTGAACTGGCCACAGCTGGAGGAACTGGGCTGGTTGGGGCAGTCATCGATCTCCTTCTAAACAGCCACAAATTTAAGGGAGTCTAAGGTCTCTTCCTCAGTTTAAGTGCATCTTCTCACTATGAGCCAGCTATTGATGCTGAGTGAGGGGATATTATGTCATATCATGGTGCCTAGGAATAGAATGATGCATTCTAACACATTGTTTAGCCTAAGAGGACTAGTTAGTCTTGTTTTAAATTAAAAAAAAAGATGATAGTGTCCAGTAACTTTAAAAATGTCCACCATGAATCATTTCCATGCTTATGCTTGAGTTATCATTATTTTCTAGAAATGTTAAAAGGCCTCTGAAGAGCCATTTTTTTGCCAATATATACTCTGATATTTCTTCAAGTGAGGTGCACTGAAAAAAATGACAGGAATTATAACGTTCCTACAAGGTAATAGTTTTGTTTAGATCAAAGAAAGGCAGCTGAGTATTACAACAAAGCTCCGTTTCATAACATATGAAATGGCATAATGTTAATAATGGAATTTATAATGGATAGGTACCTTCACCTGTAAATTCTTGCATGTAAGCTAAATATTTTATTTTTCTAAAAGCAAACATATTTCCAAAACATTTAATTGATTTGTAAAATAGCTTGCAGATGATATAATACATATGAGATTGCAGCTTGATGCCTGTAAGTAAGAATGTGGACATAAATTGAGTTTCAAGGTAAGTATAGAACACTAGCATAGATGCCACCAAACCTATTTGCCAGGAAAGCAACGACAGGGTATCTTAAATGGGAACTAAATCCCTGAAAGCAACAAACCTAAAGAAGACAACTAAAATAGAAACTTTTTTAACTTTATTAATAATTAAACTAAAACATCACCAAATGGTTGGAGAATATCTGAGCCTTAAATCCTAGGGTGATAATTCTCAGATAAGAGAAAATCTCATTATCATTTTAAGATCACCCCCTGGATTCTAAACTTAACACAGCTAATAGTATATCATACGGCTATCCTATCTCAAAGCAACGCCCCCTCTCATGGTAGTAATGGTACAGCAAAGAATAACTATTAATAAAGTATCTATTTTAGTGGTTTTTCTTTAGGTTTGTTGCAAAGTCAGACTACTCAGAAACTTCCCAGTCCAGGCTACCATAACCATAACTGGGAACTTCTGGGCTCCGGCTGACCAGAGTCTTCCCTTGCGGGACATGGCCAGGACTGCCTACTGATGTCAGGGGGCGGTCCTGAGGTGTTGGTAGGAGGTCCCCATGACATCAGTGGGAGGTCCTGTGACATCAGTGGGAGCAGGGTGTGTCAAGACCCCGTGACCTGGAGGATTCGAGTCTTGACCCGGAGAACTGCAGAAGCAGTGCTTCACCCAGCAATCTCTGGGTCAAACACAGAGAGTTCCCAGGTATGCCACTTAACGCTCCCTCTTCTGAGGGATTAGTTTGGGGTTAGCTAGCCATTTAAGTCTTACTAAGCCTCTGAGGGGTGGGCTAGTCATGCATGGGACAGGGCTAGCTCCAGACAGTACTGAGTAGATGGGAAGGCAGTTGGAGAGTGACTCAACACAATTCCACCTCCCTGGAGAAAGAGAAAGGTGATCCAGAGACCTAGGAGACTCCAGGAGACTCCACGTTTGACCCTGAGAATTCTCAGCTCCAAAATAGGCCTTAAACAAAATTGTACCTTAATATACACACAAGCATACTCACAAAATAATGCACTCATTCACACACACATGCACATATCAAAGAATATTCCAAGTTAAAAAACCTTATTAAAAAAACAAAGCCATTTGCAATCTTTGTTATACCATAAATTAATGTGTTTTATTGAAGGAAAATAATTAGGAATTACAATACAACTAGAATTAAAGTAAATTACAGATGATGGTATGAAAATTAACTTTTTGCAAGAATTTTCATGCAATGACAACCCAAAATCATTTCTGAATGTATATTTATGTTAGCTGTTGAAATGAAGCATAAAGCCTTTTTCATAAAGCCAACCACATTAATTCAATAAGACAATGGACTAAAAGAGTCCCCAGACAATATTCAGAAATATAATTCATGGAATACTGCTGAATTTCTTTAATAACATATATATACATACACTATGGTTGCTAAGTATTATGTCAAGGATTCCCATAAAGTTGGAGAACATTCTTTATTTATATGTAATTTATAGAGGAGCATAATGTGTTGTACAATGACATCCAGGTCAATTCCATCAAAGTAAAGGTTATATAGAAAGTTCCAAGTAGCACATTTTGGATATCAGTTCATTGACTGATGAATAATTTGGGGGAAATTGCATGTAGACAAATGCTTTTGGAATCATTAAGCTCATTGGAATGTAATTGTTACCAACTTGCACTGGCAATCATCGTTTCAGGGTTTAATGGTATAATATCCATTATTTTTAATAACCATGAGAGAGGATGGAGCCGAAGTAAAATAACCATCTCTCTGATATTGGTTAAGTAAAAAGCAGCACCGCTATTAGACAAACATTTATATCCATAACTTTTGTACTCAGAGACAGTTTACTTTCCAAATCTACTATGGCATACATTTCAAATATCTTTGTATATAGGAAAATGGCTATAAGATGATCAGTGAAAGCACTTGGGAATGAAAGCAGGCCTATTGGCTTCATGGGGTATTCTATTTAGATACATAATACTTATGTAGTTTTGGTAACATGGCAGTATCTACTTAAAAAGTGTTTCTCAACATTGCTATAAATTCTGCATTAGCTGTGAAAGTAAATTGTATTAAATAGGGTTTGTAATCAAGTAAAGCTATAGAGCAGAGAGGACAGACAAAGAAACTAATAAAACAATGCCCATTGTGTTTAATATGAAAGACAAAAGTAATGGAATATTTTGAGGTGTACACAAAGAGCCGCAGGGAAAATGCATGACTAGTATCACAAGACTGCCAACATGCGGAAGAAAAGATCCAGGGGGTTATAACCCCTGATGGTTGAAAGCAGGCTAATAATCCAGTAATGTGTAAAGACAGCATGATACACAGTTGTGTAGCAAAAGCCTGCAAAACAAACAGCACAGTGGTTGCAATGTTGCTTTAAAGATCACTGGAAACATAGCCTAGAGCATTCTGTTCACTTCAGAATATAAGATAAGTCAGACGTAAGAAGAAGCGACAGATTTAATTGTATGCACCAATCCAACAGGTGAATATCAAACACCAAAGAAGATCACTTACTTCAATGCTATTTGATGGTGTTTGACATACATATTTATTAGCTTGGTGTCATAGAACACCATAAAGTAGTAAGTGCATTTCACATATAAGAAGGGGTGGATTAACAATTTGGTTATTGCCACAGGGCCCCTGCTGGCAAGGGGCTCACACTTGCTGCTTAATTGCTGCAGTGTATTTCATGTATGTGTCTGCACACAACATGTACTATTTTTAATTTTATAAATATATTTTTACATTTTGTCAATTCATACAAATGTCCAGTATATTGGGGCCCCAATGAAACAAATAAAATCAAAGTAGAGAGCTCTCAATTTTCGTTTGCATGTCATTGGGTTTTTTTCAAGCTCACTCACACTTATGCTTTCTTACACTGTCTCCCGCTCTTTCACACTCTCACACCCTTTCTCAATGAATTTAGTTTCCGAATGGAAAAAGCCCTTTTAAATTTTCTCTGAACAGAATGGGCAGAAACGAAATTCATTGTCAGAAAACAACTGGCCCAAAAACAGAACATGAGAAGCTGGGGAAAAGATGGCTGTTTGGGGGTTATGATGGCACTGATAAGCTGTTAAGGGCAAATGTTACACTCGCAAACTGTTTAGGGCAAAGGGACATGCTGCTTGGTGAAGTTGGGTTGGCAGGAAATTTTCACACCAGGGCCCTGCGGTTTATAGTTACGCCCAGTAGCGAACTTAGCGGGGGACGGTCCATCCCGTGTGCCGTTCACCATGCCGGCACCCCTCCACCGCTAGAGGAGCAGGCTCGGTTGGGGAGATCAAGGATCTCCCTCTAACCAGCTTAAAGACAATCAAGGGAGCGGGAGGTCTGTTAATGCAGACCTCTGATCCTGCTCCATTGCTCCAATCCTGCATACTGCTCCAATCCTGCTCCACAACTGATGCTGTGCGTCAGGATTTGATGTCATATCCCGGCGCACAACACTGAAGACGCGCCCACCGCTTTCTGCGCTCACTGCACAAGAAGGAGACAGAAAAAGAGCCAAGAGGAGCAGAAAAAGGAGAAAAGAGGAGGAGAAAAAGTGACAGTAACAGAGGAAAGGTAGGGAAACATTCAGTGAGAGTGAGAGTGAATGTTTGTGAATGAGTGTGTGTGTGATAGCATGGATGCGTAAGTGTGTGGGGGGATAGCATGGCATAGGGAGGCTGTAATCTCACTTCTACCATGCCCAGGTTCCCTGGTTCCAGCATGTACTGGCTGCCTGGGCATGATAGGAGTGTGATTGCTGTTAGCAATTATATATATATATTGTTATTGATTTTTTAGTCCAATTTTGGTGTGTTGACCACACTTTAATTGAAAGTAAGTAACACTCCAAAATTGGACAGAAAAATTAAACAACAATGTAATATATATATGATTGTTAACAGCAATCACACTCCTATCATGCCCAGGCAACCAGTACATGCTAGAACCTGGGCATGATAGTGTGATTGCTGTTAGCAATCACACTCCTATCATGCTAAATCAACTAGTACATGCTAGAATCTGGGTATACCTGGGCATGATAGGATTGTGATTGCTATTAACAATATTAATATTGTTATTTATTTTTTTATCCAATTTTGGTGTGTTAATAAAAGTGTGGGATTTTTTATTTTTTTTTAAAGGTTTCAGTTTCAGTTCAGAATTTTCATCTCGGTGCATTTTTACTATATACAAAGCCAGACACTCAAGTGGTAAGCCTACACCACATCAATGTTTGGCTTAGTGTATAGTGATAGGGGTTATGCTGCATTATTGTCAATGTCTGGCTCAATGTATCGTGATAGCTGTTATGCTGTCCTACCGTCAATGTTTGCCTCGGTATATAGTGATAGGTGTTATGCTGTACCACCGTCAACGTGTGCCTCAGTATATAATGATAACAGTTATGCTGTACCACCGTCAATGTCTGCACCAGTATATTATGAGAAAAACTATGCAGTTTTAAAGTGTATCTGTGTGTGGGGGGTGCCACATACAGGATCTGCTCCTCATGTGGGTAATATCTTTGTTGGAATGCATGAGGTTGTGCTTATTGTACATTTCTATAAGTAAAATTGTTATTTGATGCACTACCTGTTATGTCTTGTTTACCTATTGTACAGCAATGCAGAATAAAATGGTACTATATATAACAATAAATAATAATATATCTGTGCGTGTTTATGCATGTATATGTGTTATGCCTTTGTGTGTCTCTGTACTTCAATGTATCAACACAAGAACAGAAACAGATTTCATGACATATGTAACAATTCATTTTTATACTGTCTTGCTTGGTTATGTGCAGACATTAACTGCTTTGCATGATGCCAAATTGTTTGTTTCCGCTTCCTGGGAATTTTTGCCCATTCATCCAATACAGCACTTGTCACACCAGGTACTGATGTTGGATGAGAAGGCCTGCTCTCAATCTCCGTTTCAGTTCATTTTGATGGGGATTAGGTCAGTGACGTTCTTCCACACCAAACTCATCCAAACATGATTTTATGTATCTTGCTTTGTGTACTGGGACACAGTAATGCTGGAATAGAAAAGGGCGCCCTCTCCAAACTGTTCCCACATAATCTGAAGCATAGCGTTGTCTAAAATGTGAGAGGTGTGTTCCAATAATTTGCCCATATAGTGGTGCACAAATCAAGGTCAATAAATACATGGTTGGTGTGGAAGAACTTGACTGGCCCGCATAGAGCCCTAACCTCATCCCCATTACACACCTTTGGGATAAACAGAGATTTTGAGCCAGGCATACTAGTCCAACAGCAGTATCTAACCTCACAAATGCTTCAGGGGGCCTCTTGTAACAGTACTACCCCAGGGCCCCACCAGACCTCAGTTAATGCCTCTGCATTGTGGTGTTTCTGCATTCTGCCTGTCCCAATTTTCCTGCTAGTAGCGTTCTGATTTGGTTTAACCTGTTGTGACCCAGCCTGCCTCTGACTTTGTTCCTTGGCACCTGATTTGGCTCAGTTACTGCCCGCGTTGACCCGGCTTGTTCTAACTCTCTCCTGGATCCTGATTCGGCATTTATTTCTGGCATTTACTTCTGGTTCTGACCTGTCCCGCCTGATTATGTGGCCCCCCAGCCATGTGCCCTGCCGTGTATCCAGTGCCCTGTCTGAGGGCTTCCTGCCGTGTGTCCAGCGCCCTGTCTGAGGGCTTCCTTGCTTTGTGTCCAGTGCCCTGCCTGAGGGCTTCCTGGCATGTTTGTTCAGTGCCCTGCCTGAAGGCTTCCTGTCGTGTGTCCAGTGCCCTGCCTGAGGGCTTCCTGGCATCTGTGCTGAGCTTAGACCAGCAGCTCACAACACAGCTGCAATGACTACAGCCGCCAAGAAAGCACCCTTGGTGGGAAACCTGGTGGGGGTAAATTTAAGCTGCTCTAATATATACTATATACTACTACTGATAATGTTGTGTACTGTGAAGCCTGTGATGCTCAGACAGCACCATAGGGGGCATTAGGCTGGCTGAGCATAGGAACTATGAATTTTGTTTACAGGAAGTATGTCATTATTTCCATCAGTGCCCCCAGACAGCTTGTCTGCGCAATATTTGCCCTCAGACTGTGGTAAAAAATGAGTAGAAGAGAAACTCCTGGTGGTTTAGGGGTCATCTGGTGGACCTAGACCATTTGTTCTGTAAGGGGCCTCAACATTTCTGATAGCGGCCCTGACATTGTTACAATTTTTTTCATGTGACTATTGCATATTACAGTTGCTTTTGTGTCTATCACGTACTCCCCAAAATCCCAAGTGTCAAAATAGGGACACCTGTGTTGGGGATGTAGCTGGACGAGGGAGAAGAGTTTGCAGGGCATGAGTCATTGCCACTTGCCTACCTTACCTCAGTGCGCTCTGTAATAGAGCTATGCAGACCTCCTTTGATGTTACAGCTACTTGCTCCAGGGAGATCAGAAGGTCATCCCAAATAGCACATAATCATCATTGCCCATAAAAGTGAGGTTACCCCAATTCGAAGATACGTTTTTTGCCGCTTGTAGTACAAAAGCAGTGACCTGTTCGGCTACCTGTTTCTCCTCTTACTCAAGGATGTAACTTTTAAAATCTGGCTTAATTAAAATATTTCAGTGTCTGTCAATGGTTCTTTTTCTCACGGATGCTCTGTAAATATTTGTTTCACTCTATTATTGTCTTCTTATATCTTAAGTAATTAATAGTAATACCTTTCTGAGAATTATGTTGTTTCCTTACATTATTTTTTAAAATACAATAAAGTAGCAATAGAAAATGTTAAACTACTTTAAAATTAGTATAAGAAATAAACTTATTCAATTAGGTAATTAGTAAACTTGCTTAGTCATCTATAATAATAATAACTACCTTAATAATAGGTACATTAAAATATAATTGAACAATAATATTACCAAAGTGCCAGTGTGCTGCTTTTGATAAATCACTGTTACATTCTCCAATAAAAGTCTGTTTAGAGTGACTGTAACATTTCATCATGATCTTTCTGTGCAGTGTTCAGACCCTCTATAAAGTGAGAAGGTTCTTTTCTTTTACTGTCAAGCCAGTTCTAGTTTTCAAATACTTAATACCTTTTCAAGCCAATTTCCTTGGTGTTATATATATATATATATATATATATATATATAATTGATTTATTTATTCTGTGGAATGGTGTAACACCCCGTACAACTCATTATGAAAAGTAGTTTTATAATTTTCATAAATTTTTGGAAAAAAGGTCAGTCCGACTTGAACCAACCAATTTGCGTGGCCAAGGGCGTGGGCATGTTAGTGTGTTAAAATGGACGTATGTACATGTGCGCGTGCTAGAGTGAGTGTGTTAGTTATGCTCTGGAGTTGGATGTCAGTGAGTAGACTCCATGTGCGCACTGGTAAACAGAACACATCTACATGCATTTGTAAAGGTGACACTCAGCTAACATATGAATTAAAGTGTATATGAGGGCCAGTTTGTCATTTCAACTTGTGAAATAAACAATACTTTTTAAAAAGGCATATTTTAGAAATCCATGGTGACCTTCCAAAATACTGCATGATATGCTGTATGAACAAATTTGGCCCTTAAGAGCATTACTTGATATTAACAGAATATTTCTTTCAGATTTCAGATTAGGCAAGGGCTGGCATTGCCTCCTGGGCTGCTCCGTTTTTAACATTTTGAGCCACTATAGTAAGAAAGACTTAAGTCACCATTTAATCCTTCATATGGTCATTTTATTGAGCTTCAATAAAATATTCTTTCTGTAAAAAAGTTTTGAAAGGACGGTATTTGTGTAAAAATGTGTCTTAAAATGTGATATATTGTTCTTGCCCACATCGAATACATCATTCAAACAAACTGTGGGTTGGAAAAAGTATGTTAACTCCTGGGTTAATGACTTCAACAAAAGCTAACTGGAGTCAGGGGTAAGCAAACCTGGAGTTCACTCACTGAAACTCACTCACTGGATTGGAGGCGTTTAGAGCTACTTTGACAGAAAAAAACCTCAGACATTTCAAGTTTGCTAAATGGTTTCAAAAAAGAAAATCAGCTATTTGGAAAGACCCAGATCTTAACCTATTTGAGATTCTATGGAATTTCATTAAGAGAGCTGTACACACTAAGAATATGGCTGAGATTAAGCTGTAAGGAAGAATGGTCCAAAATGCCTCCTAGATGTTGTGCAGGTCTCATCTACAGCTAGTGAAAGTGCTTTCCGCCAAAAGGATAACAAGAGACAGGATAGAATTGACATAATTAACACATTAACACAAAGGCAAGGGATTATGCACACATTATTGACAACAGACTAATGTACTCACACATTCAACAATGGCGAATTTACCACAGCCGTAAAGGGATTAGAAAAATAAGACCTAAATGTAGATGAATCAATCTGAATACACACAGAAGTAGACATGAGGTTAAAATACAAAATATAGTAAATTTCCCTTTCCCTGATTAAATGTCTCTATAAACTATACTCAGTCCCAATAATGTGTTCTCTTGCATCCTGAAGAGTCATGTTGAGTCATGACTGGTGGTACAGTTCTTTGGGAGATCCTTTTTCCCTGAGAACTGGATTGGCTACTCATTATGTAGTCTGATTTCAATATAAGCAGGTCCAGACTGGCCTACCAACACTTGTTTGAGGGAACAGATGGCAAAGTTAAGTTGTTTGGGGGCAAAGATGGCAAAGACAAGCTATTCGGGGGCTGGTGTCCAGGGCTGCTTTTCATTCCCAGTCTGGTGCTGGATATGAGGAAGGTAGCAACCTCCTGGTTTCTGTTATGCATACATCTCTAACTAGCCCTATTGGGAGGGCTGTATCCTCTACCCACCCACACCCAAAGGGATAAGCCTGTAGAAAATAAGCTACTATGCATTATGCAATATCATTTTGCATTTGCATTTGATGGTCATGTGATTAGCTACTAACTGTTTAATTAGTCCTCCTTGGTGATCATAGTTGGGTGTAGTTTTTTAATCTGAATATTTAATTTTACATACACATATTATATTTAAAGCACTTTCAAAAGATGGTCAGCACTCCAGGTCTTTAAATTAAATACCATGATGAAAGTTAGCAATGACTGAAACGTCGACTTGACTTTGAATAAAGAGAAATTGTTAATTTAAAGACCTGAAGTGCTGAGCATCTTTTGAAAGTGCTTTGTATGGAAACTGCTGGTTACTAGCACCAGGCTTGGAAATTTTGGAATGGTGTGCAATGGACTCTGTGAGTAAATACATATTATATTTAAGACATAAATAGTATTGCTGCCATTTCCACATATTCTGACAGGAAACATATTATCATACCTGGGTGAAGCACCGCTTCTCCGGTTCTACAGTTCAACACGCGAATCCTCCGGGTCACGAGAGCGTGATCGCTCCCCGCCCATTTCCCCTTTAAATTGGGATGTTTCCCGTGAAGTCAATGGGAACGCCCACTGACATCAGCGGCAACACCCCCGACGTCAGCCGGCAGTCCTGGACGCGTCCCTTAAGGTAAGGCTCCAGGTACCTGGAGCTAAGAAGTTCCCAGGTATGCATATTATGTAAGAGTAGTTGTGGAAATAATCTTGTTAAACCCATTAAGATGAGTCAATGAATGCCTAAAAGCCCCCTTTTTTACAGATTGAGTGGTTGTAACCAAAAAAAGGAATACAATGTAATTCCATTAGCTAATTTGATTACTAGACAAACGACTGTGGCGCTATATGGGTTTGCTACCAAGTTATTCAAGGAGCAAATTAGTTTATGTAAACAAGTGAACTTGATGGTCCCAGGTGTCACATGCTGAGCAGTCAGCCTGGAAGACTGCAGATATCAACATATGTTTTGTTGTGACCCATAAGTTGCTCTTTACATTCTTAGACATCAATAATAGAAGAAGCAGTGATGGATTTGTTTCTGCTTTTTCACACTACCAAAGAATGATAGGACAATATAATTAGGAAGGAAACATGAAAACAAAACAACCAACTTGCTTAAGTCTTTGGTCATCATAGGAAATGGAAATCACTCCCATTGATTATTCTCAATCAAATAAATTATAGGTTACTGTATTATATAGGTAAATTAAGATCTACTTGTCAATGAATATTTGAAACTTGGACTGAGGTGTATTTGGCACTAGGTCTGGACTGGCTATCTGGCACACCAGGCATATACCCAGTGGTCTTCTGGAGAATATGGCTACTTATTCAAAAGATCAGCTGCTCCATGTCATAGGTTTTCCCACTGGCCATAAAGTACCTACACCACCGTGTGATCCTCAATCCAACCATGTTTGGCACAAAAAATAAATCAGAATGTTTTGGTGAATTGAGCATATGAGCCATGGCTTTTAAATAATAGTCTCAACATTAGATTTACTTATATAGAGCTCTGCTTTTGTAACCATTTTTAATAAAAGAAAAATGTCATCTTTGAGCTCTTTACAGTGACCCACAAAAAGGTTCTAAAACCTGTAATACTAGCACAAAGACATTTTTCTTATTGAGATTTTTTTATAGACATCAATTTAATATAGTGAAAGTATTAAAGTAAAATAAATGGAAGATATGTCAGCAAACTACACAAGACCGACAATTTATTTTGTTGTATATTGGTTTTCCATTAAAAAAGTTATTCCATATTCGGTGGAACTTAAGAATAAGACTTTGTAAATGTCATAAGCAAACAATTTACAAATATTTATAAGAACTTTGTATCGGTTCCTGGTAAGAGAAAATGGTTTTAGGGGAGATACTCATCTTTTCTTTCAAAACAATAGAAAGTACAAAGAAATAGTATTGATTCACAAATTGCTTTATGCTTTTCTATTGATGCAACAGAGAGGAGCTCATACTTTGAATAACGATTGAATTGCAAAAACAAGCATTACATTATCTCATATCAAATATTTTTGATAAATTATTTTTTATTTTTTAAATAGATGAACTATATGTTTATATCGTATATATATACACAGACATTGGGGTTTTAAGCAAATAAAATGTTGTTACATGATATAAAAAAAAATCAGACCAATGGTTAATTAAACATACAGGGCTATTTATAGTATATATATATATACTGTATATAGCCATTCAATTAGATCAACAGATTGATCAATGTATATAATATGACCAATATATAGCTCTCAAGGGTGTTTCACATGAAAGTATGGTGATACTTGACCAGCCGCATACCTAGAGTATTTGTCAACCGGGGCCAATCCTGTATGTGGTACCACCCACACAAACACACATAAAAATTTATGTTGGCCAGAATATTTATTTCACAATTTTTTATCAGTATGTCAACTGGAAAAAAATAATAATCTGGAAAAATAAATAAGTTTAAACATTTGCTGAAAAGATAGGGTACAGCGTAATTCCCACTACTATACACTGAGCCAGACATTGAAGGTAGTGCAGCATAACCCCTATTATTATGCACTAAGCCAGACATTGAAGTAGGTCTCTGCCCCTAAAACAGCCTGCCTGTGCCACCGCTGCCCCTGAAATAAATTTCCTGTGCCACCTCTTCCCCTGAAACAGTCTGCCTGTGCCACCTCTGCCCATGAAGCAGCCTGCCTGTGCCCCGAAACAGCCTGCCCGTGCCTCCTCTGTTCCTGAAGCAGCCTGCCTGTGCCTCCTCTGCCCCTGAAACAACCTGTCTTTGCCTCCTCTGCCCCGAAGCAACCTGCCTGTGCCACCTCTGTCCTTAAAACAGCCTGTCTGTGCCAACTCTGCCCTTGAAACAGCCTGCCTATGCCAACCCTGCCCTTGAAACAGCCTGTCTGTGCCAACCCTGCCCTGAAACAGCATGTATGTGCCATTTCTGCCCCAATCAGCTTGCCTTGCCACCTCTGCCCCCCTAATGAGCCTGCCTGTGCCAACTCTGCCTCTAAACACTAACTTACTACTAACTTACTAACTTCATTCACTCTCCGGCAACTCCTTACCTCGCTTGCTGATTTCCCTGGTCCGGGGGCCAGCCATGGAGATGGCTATGCGGCCCCTATGCAGCAAAAGAGTTTCTTCATATAGTGTGTGTGGGACCTACAGCAGTAAGCTGCGGGTCTGCGTTAGGCAGCCGTCACCATCTGATGACCTTTTACTGGTAGTAAAAGTTTCTGACCTTAAAATTATTTTTTGTGTGGGGCAGTATTGACCTAGAGCAGGGGTGTCCAAACTTTTTCTGCAGCAATATGACTTGGCATGATAGGAGTGTGATTGCTAACAGCAATCACATTCCTATCATACCCAGGCAACCAGTAAATGCTGGTACCTAGGCATGGTGGGTGATAGATAAGTGAAACGGCCTCCTACCAGAAGTGGTAGAGGCTGATATAGTTAGGGAGTTTAGGCATGCATCGGATAGGGATATAGCTATCCTGAATCTAGGGCAAGGCCAAGGACTGGATGAATGGTTCTCTACTGTTAAATTCTGTATTTCTATGTTGTTGGTGTGCACTCCATATCTGGTTAAATACCATGCACCTTCGCACCTATAATTTCTACAAGACGAAGATGGACAAATTTCTTCAACTACAAAGACATTTCTTGAAAACAAACATAAAAATGGCCACAAACTTTCTGCTCTGCCCAAGTCTACACTCTGCTCTCCTGCATCTGGATGCCCTCCCCCTCTGCCTTCTACAAATCATAGCTCTACCCCTTTTTACTTAAAAGTACTTTCTTATTTCACCTCTCTCTTCTCTTGTAGCCTTTCTGTAACATCACAGGCTGTGTGCTAGCCACCTTCTGAAATCAAGCTCTAACCCGCCTACTCCTCTGTTCACTTTACTTATACACCCTCTTCTGCACCCTGAAACCACTTAGCCCTAATTACTGCTACAAGAGAGCTTCTACTCCCACTTTTCACCACTCCTTTTGTTTCAGTTACCCATATAATGCCAGAGACTTTGTGTAAAAGTACCGTAAGGCTAGATGACAAACTTACGGGCAGGGTTTTCAACTCCTGATTTATTTGTATGCATTAATGTATATTTGTTATGTATGTGTTAACTGCCCCATTTCATTTGTACAGCACTG
The DNA here is from genome assembly GCA_009364415.1 of Spea multiplicata. Lineage (NCBI taxonomy): Eukaryota > Metazoa > Chordata > Amphibia > Anura > Pelobatidae > Spea > Spea multiplicata. Next base: position 83,215 of record VKOC01016598.1, on the reverse strand, counting down.
CATAATTTGTCATAAATAAAAGATAATAATAATATGGATGTTAGTGAAGGTGCTGACAGTGACTCTGATGTGTAGATAGAAACACATTTAAGCATATTTGAACTACATTTGGATATGAATACTCCTATTATATCCTCACCAGAGAATCCAATAGCCTATGACAACATTTTTTACTAAATAGTAGCTATACCCACATTCTGTTTATTTTTACAGACAAATGTACATATTTTTGAAGGTTTGACCCTTGTAGTGTCAATGGGATGAGAGGATAACGAATGGTCCTTAAGCATCATCTTAGAACTTTATGTTGTACATATCTTAATTGGCATGCAGTTCTAGTGTTTTGACTGCACAGTTCTTAGAACTAGCCATTCTGTACAGTTTATTCATTATTTTGTAAATTATGTCAGCAGCAAATCTTGTTTTTTTAACCTTATTTTACTGTGTTGCTGAACACAGATAATAACAGTTGTGTTCAGAATACCAGTGGGCTCCAGCAATCAACCTATTCTTTTAATTATATATATGTTATGACAAAACTGCTTTATATTGACACTTTTGTGAAGTAAAATATCCCCTGAAGAAATAAGAAAATCTGCCACAAGTGGACTTTGCAAACACAGAACACAAGATAATATTTTACAGATCAATTTTCAGCTGATTATAAATAACCTTTGGTTAGGGTAAAGTAAAAATCTATCTATTTATCTATATATCTATCTATCACATAATTCTAATGATAAAGCTTTTTACAGCAATTGAGCATTTTCAATAGTACAATTAGTAAAATTAGCCATTGTATTGAACTGACGATATTTTTAAACTCCAAATATATTTAGTGCTTAAAACATTTTGGATCCAGACAAAAGAACATATAAAATTGAATATGGCCTAACAGGGGAGGGCTGGCAGCCTAAGGCCTGGGGGGCAAGTCTAGTCAACTGGCCCATTGCACCATCAAATGAAATTAAAGTGGCCGGCGTGCACGCACCGCATGCCTCAGCTCTTCATCGCACCCCTTTTAAGATGTGGGAAGAGGAGCTGAGGCATGGCCGTTGGGTCTGACAGCCCCACGATGCAGGGGCGTACCTAGAGTATTTGGCACCTGTGGCAGATCCTGTATGTGGCACCCCCCACACACACTTTAAAACTGCATAGTTTCTATGGTTAGGCAAACATTGACAGGGGTACAGCATAACTGTTATCATTATATACTTAGGGATTACGCGGTACCACCGTCAATGTGTGCCTATACCTTGAGCCAGACACTGACAACCCCTATCACTATATACTAAGCCAAACATTGATGTGGTGTAGGCTTACCACTTTAGTGACTGGCATAGTATATAGTAGGGATGCACCGAAATGAAAATTCTGGACCGAAACAGAAAATTCAGCATTCACTTGGCCAAAACTGAAAAACAAAAACGAAAAAAAAACTTTAAAATACTTTATTAAAAGTAACACCAAAATTAGACAAAAAAATCAACAACAATATTAACATATATATAACAACAATCACAATCCTATCATGCCCAGGTTCTAGCATGTGCTGGCTGACTTAGCATGATAGGAGTGTGATTGCTGTTTGCAATTATATATATATATTAATACTGTCATTGAATTATTCTGTCCAATAAAAGTGTTAACACACTGAAGTTGGACCAAAAAAATAATTTATAACAGCAATCACACTCCTATCATGCCTAGGCAGCCACTACATGCTGGAATCTGGGCATGAAAGGAATGTGATTACGACTCCCTATGCCAAGCTATCCTCCAACACTTACACATCCATGCTATCTGAAACCCTCATTCACAAACATTCAGCATAACACCCATCACTCTCACACACTTACATTCAGCATAACACCCATCACTCTCACACACTTACATTCAGCATAACACCATCAGTCACACCACCATCACTCTCACAACTTACATTCAGCATAACACCCATCACTCTCACACACTTACATTCAGCATAACACCCATCACTCTCACACCACTTACATTCAGCATAACACCCATCACTCTCACACACTTACATTCAGCATAAACACCCATCACTCTCACACACTTACATTCAGCATAACACCCATCACTCTCACACACTTACATATCAGGCATATAACACCCATCACTCTCACACACTTACATTTAGCATAACACCCATCACTCTCACTAATTGCCCCCCTGCCCCCCGGCCCAGCCCGCCCCTGTGGCCTAACAGGGATTCATAAGTAACCATTTAAAAAACATATAATGTGCCATATACTTTAATATAACGCAATATCTAAATCGTTATCAGATAATTAGCAATATAGGCTTATAGACAAGTATTGGTTAATTGACCTCTAGAGATGTGTGTTTCCCTCCTTTATCTGTGCTATTATAATATTTAATCGGCTAAGAATTGTATTTCAATTAATAAAATATAATTCGCTTAAATATTTACCTATAATTAGAAAAATGTGGAAAGCTAATGATAGCTTGGACATATTCATTTGGTCTAATTCATTACTTTTTAATTTCCTAATATAATTATTTTTGTACCACTTTAAAATATAAATGACCGAGACAACTTGAGATAAGACATTTTCTATGGTCTTTTAAATATTGAATAATGTAAATTTAAATGCATAGGTGTTATGTATGAAAATTGATTCTGGAACATCTAAAGCATGGTTTTATCAATAGAGCAACCAATTAATTGGTCCCACTGGTTGCTATGGTGATAGCATCACTTTTTTATACTTTGCACCACATCAGCTTGATCTGGATTTCATACGGACCCATTGTCAGCACTCTTTAACACTTTCATGAAATCGATACGCAATGAAATCTCTTGATCTATACTTTTGCCTTCAATTCTACAGCACAACCTTAAAATATACACCTGCTTTACATAATGCTTATTTACACCAAGCAATGAAACAGTACTGGTTTCATTAAACCTTAGCCATTACAATGGATTTCCAGGAATTTTGTTTTCAAGGTATTCGCGTGAACAACAAATCCAGGTCAAGGTTTTTTCCAAGGGTCATTAAGGGGAGTAAAATGTAAATTAGGTTTATTTTAGTTTATAGGCAATTTGTGCATTTCATCAGAAAATGCTTTTGTCACTGTCTCTGAAAACAAATGGCTTGTTTTGCGGTAGGTTAAATAAAACAATTTGATTACTTAATGAGATGAATTTAGACTAGATGGAATTGCTGTTTCCAAGTCTTTACAGCCTGTCTTAACTAAGACACATCATAAACTACCTCACCCTTGCCCTAACCTTGTGATTACTCTAAAAATGTAATGGACAGAACACACTCACTAATAACATTAATTATTCTTTTGTTAACACATATACTGAGCTCATAAAACACCTATTTCCTGCGGTAATTATATATATATAGCTAGAATTTCCAGCAGTGTTCAAAATTTGCATACTGCGTTGTGCTTGACACTTAGGTCTTTTAAAGGTGTTGTTGTATCTACTATGCAAAATGTAACACTTCTTTAACTAATTGATACAGTATTCCTTGTATCGTTGAATGTCCAAACCCTTCCTAGAAATAATCCTGTAACTATGTAAACTGTAACTATATATATATAATATATATATATATATATATATATAACTTATATACTTTTTACTATAATTACTATATAATATTTATATAATAATATATATTATTTTATATATAATATATATATAAAAAATTATTATTATTTGCCGGAAACACTTAACGCTCATGTGACACGAAAGCAGACACTCATGAGTTGTTGCATAAATTGAAAAATACACATAAAAGTGTATTATTGTGTGATAAAACAAGAGGGAAGAATAGGATAACAGATTTGCTAAGGTTTGTTTAACATACTAGTGAGTACAAATTATGTTTCTAAGAACGTCATCAAAACAAAGAAAATTGTCCTTATTGTTACATAAGAGTTATAGAGGAAAACATCTAAATAAAGGTTTTATATATTATATATATATATATATATATATATATATATATATGCAAAATTAATGAGTGGTTTGACATCTCAGTGCACAGCTTTTAAACATTTAAGACATTTTTTTAAAATGACTAAAAGACAAGAAACAAATATATGACAAGAGTATGTTATGCTAACTAAATGTTATGTATGCTAACTAAATTGTGAACCATCCATAACAATAAATGATTAAGACATCTGATCAAAATGTCTAGTGGAAGAGCAAATGGAAAAGTAAACTTTAACAAGGCTATAATGTTCAGATTAATATGGCTGTACACATGCTGAGATTATGGAGGCAATAGTCATTAAAAGGAAAGCTTGGCATCTTCGCCCTGCTTCAGTGTCATTAAAATACTTAAGTAGCTATTGCTTGTTAATGAATATATGGTATAATATTATACAGTATCCCGTTATCTTAGGTAATTAAAATAGCATAAGATAACATGGAAGGACGTAAATAAATAGTGCATACACGCACAGACATGTCGAGAGAAAATGTTTAAAAAACTCAGATCATATTAGTCCATTAAGAATTACATATTTCTTCATTCAAAGATCCACTTATTGTATCACTGCCACATACCAAAAAGATTAATTTGGAAAATTGTCTATATTTTTTTTGCAATAACAGTTGTGTGAGTAAAACTATGTAATCCATCACGGACTTTCAATTTGCATCTTTCTTCGCCAATAAAATATATTCCAGTGGCAGCCGTTCCATAGCTAAGGTGTATGTTTGTCTGCAAGAATATCCCAACCTGGTCAGTGTGATTAGAATTGTACGATAATAACCTTATGTAAAAAAAAAAAAAACATTTTCATGGTTTGGTGTTTGCCATTTCACTCAATAATTGGATTTTATCGCCTGTTGCAAAACCACCTTTGCTCTTTATTACACATGAAATTCAAACTATGAGTTAACAGTGTAGCTATATGTACTCATTTAGCATTTGCTTTCAACTGATCCCTGGCTACTTGCTGTCCAAGTAATGAATTCCTTGCTGAGAAAAAAACATTCATGATAAAACAGATAATACTAGGACATGGTTTCTTTTATTCTTCTACCTTCATCAGGTAGCTGCTAGAGAGCCTCCAAATTCTAAATTACCCTGCATATTGTGAATGCACCGTAACGCTGTGAAATATGAAATGTTGACTGACATTTTTTTTTTAAAGAACTGGCGATTTAATTCAATAAGCATAGTGTTTATCACAGAGAAAGTGTGCTGATATGAAATCCTTCTTATCTACAACTCGCGCTTTAGTGAATAAATTTACATTTCAGAAAACACAGCCACACTATCGATTTTTTTTACAGGGTCCAAGCTAAAACATCTAGGTGGTTTCCATCTCAAACAAGCAACAAAAAAGTTCTGAAACTATCTGAACACATATCATTAAACAGTATCATACAGTGCATATATGTGTGGTCCAGGCACCATCATTTCTTTATGTTGAGTCCCTGCTTCCCTAGACCTAGTCGGCCTAGGCCATGATAGATCACTGCCAGACATTCAGGGTCATTTCACATTAGCTGGCCACAAGGAGGAGGTTTCCAAGTTGGCCCCAAGGCAAGCAGATCACCAGAATTTTCCTGGTACCTCTGGTAGGCCAGTTAGGTCCGTATCACCCAAATATATATGAAGGTAGGTTTGTTTTAAAATAGATAGATTATCTGATATGACTTTATGAGGAATCTTTGACACACTGTCATTGACACACAGTGTCATTTCCCCCTCATCCAACCAATGAGGGTCCTAGGACACTGCCTACTCAGCCATACACTTCATTGTTTTGCCTTTAGCTAAATATGTAACCATAGAAGGTAGATATAACTGGATGCACAATCGGTATAATTACATTTGTTGTCAATTTACGTGTTAAATACATTTTATTTAATCTAATGCTTTTCATAATTTAAAAGTAGAAAGAAAGACAAAACCACACACATCAAAACATATAAAAGGAACGCACACATGCAATACGAAATACTTAGTGTCTTATAATAACACAAGGGTCGTTTTTGTCTGGTCCGTCACAAAATTCATTTCTTATGCAGCAGTAAAAATCCTTATCCTCAGAATAATCATATGCCTTTTGTGAGACAATAAATTATATCTCCATCTGCTTTTCTAATCTCACATCCAGTTTGCACTCTAGAACAAATAGGTTTGAAGTTAAATTGCTTGGAAATCCCACTTGGTGGAATCATCCCAGCACCAGACAACGTGCCGGTCCAAAAAATATTTATCAGCAGAAAAAGTCATTTAACAAGAGAAAGTGTGATTGTTAAGGAAAAATAAAACTGTGACCGCTGTACAATAATAAAACAAAATATGCCACAGATGTGTTCTCCAAGAAATAATTGTCATTATCCATTTTCTGGTTTCAATTATCTCAAAGCAGGCTGTACACAATAAAATTAGAACGATGATCATCAGAGCTATAAGAAGCTGGGTACGTTAGAGATTTAATACGTGATTCATGCCTAAAATGGGTTTCTTTTCTGCAATCTAAATGGACTATGTATGTAACTATGTATATTGGTTTGGCAGATATAGCGCAAATATGAGAAACATTTATATTTATCAATTTTAGTGCATATGATGCAATAGTGCAATTTTAATATCATATGATGGCATGCATGGTTTGCTTTTCCAGGGGGGGGGGGAACTGTGTGCTTAAAGGAACTTTTTCCAGGGGTAGAATTGTACACTGAAAATATTCCTGTAGCTTACCAAATCTTAATATTAATTGAACAGGAAAAAAAGACTATATAATATTTTTTTTTTATATATATATCGCAATCACCATTTATAAAAATGTTTTTAATTGATCCTATAAAGGTCATTAAACATTTAAAACGTTTAAAAATGAAACAACCAAATTTTATGTTAACAATCATAAACAATGTTAATGCTAATGATACTAATAATAAACACAAAAAGTAAAAATATTTGTGGGTTTTAAATATGAAACACTTACTACTGATGCATCTCCCTAAGCCACACACATCATAATTTGGAAAGAAGATTAAATAAAAGATCATACTGTGGCGTTAGACAGGGCCGGACTGGTGATGTAGAGGCAGCCCTGGCACTCAATGATGGCTCAATACCTGCCACGTTTTTATGCTAATGTAGTTAACAGCCGTGGAGATCCGAACAGCGCTCGCGCATCACAGCACCTGATCTGTTGCTGGAGTGGCAAATCAGGTGAGTATGCGGCGCCAGTGGCCTCCCGGGCATTTGCCACCATTGCCTTATGGCCAGCCTGGGCCTGATCAGTTGTGTTACATCAGAAGGGATGTAGGTATTTCAAATTGTTTTTGTTTAATTAATTTATTCAAACAAAGATTCCATGCTAGGTCTTTAACCTCCTTTGTTCTTTCTCCACCAATTATGAAATAGGTAACTTTTTTTTGGAAGATAAACAACCAATTAGGTAAAGCTTAGAAAATGCAGGCTGGAAAATATTTGCACAACAAAATAAATTCAAAACATAACCATGCTACAAATATTTTATAAACAAATGAACCAGTTGAAAAATTTAAGGTCAAGTATACAGCAGAACAAACATGATTCAGTGGGGCTGCGGATACTGGGATATTGTAAATTGAAGGCAGGGTATGTCTCGTTTTATAGCCTTATTGCTGATGTGCTATCAATATGTTGTCCCTCTTTTATCATCCTGTTCATCCAGTAATATATCATCTCCCATATTAATTCCATTGGCCATGCTCTGGAAAGATGATGTTTCACCTGCTCTGCTGTTTACCTAAATTGAGCATTGGAAACAACATTGTTTGTTAGTACTTAATAAACGCCCATATTTGTCCCGAAAATAATACTGTAATCAGATAAACATTTGTCTCATTCATATTTTAAAGGGAATGCATAATTGTCCTGTGGCACAAAAGCATGCATTGATTGGTTGTTGCCATAGAAACAAAAATGCTTCTTAAAAAATGTCTGGGTTTTTTTGCACATGATTAAACCTTCAGAGGGAAGAATACCATGAACGTATTTGCTTAACATGCTACATTATTGCTTTGTTTAAAAGGAGCTGCACCTTTAAGACAAATTGTGTCCCTTTCTGTCCCTCCCTGCTGGCACCCATACATGGTGTAGTAGGGAACAGTTCTACATTTAACCCCTTAAGGACAATGGGGGGTCCCTAAACCCATTGAAAACTATGCATTTTGAGCCTGTACATGTACGGGCTTTGTCATTAAGGGGTTAATAAAGGCCATCTTTCTCCCTTAAGTGCTTCTGGTGTTCTAAATGCTTTTAGTGTCAGGATGGGAAAGATTAAATAGATTTACAATCATTACAGTAAATGCTGCAGCTTCTTTCTCTTTTTAAGTGCATGGGACCTTTTCAATTTATCATCGTTCACAATACAGGAAATAGATTACCAAGGCATTAACAGTGCTGATTTCTTTCTTATACAAGTTCTTAATCATACACTGTGTTAATTAGTTGTTACTTAAGACACAGACTGTCATTTAGCACTAAGTACACAATTAATGATTTAAAAGATACGAAAGTTGTAGTTGGTCCTGAAGAGTAAGCAGCAAAAATAAAACATACTATTCAATTTTTCTAAATTCATGTACACTAAGTGGCTTAGTCGTTTTTCTGACCTACAGTGCACTTGTCCTGAAACAGCATTCAATTTCATACTAACTTTGTTTTTGATGAAATTTACCAATTTTTAGTGCGTTCGTACGAACCTCTGATAACAAAGAAACAAACAAAAAGGAAAGCCAAAATCTTAGAAATTGTGTTGAAATTTGTTGACTTGTTTGCCACGTTTTGGTGCCATTACAACTCGTCTTGATGCTCATTGATGATGTAAAATGGGAAGGGACTATGTATAAGAGGGTACTTATTGCATGTACAGTACGTATTGCATGATACGGTCATCAACAATGTTGATGACGATAACCTGAACTTAGATTCCGAGCCAGAGGAGGAGGAATCAAGCAACATATCTTCTAGTAATTTCTCTGTTAGATGTGTTGCTCCTTCCACTCTGTAGAAGTAGCAGCATAGTTATGCCATGGGTTACCCTACATTCACTAGCACCACTACCACCACCACAACCATCACTAAAATAGCCACCAACATATCCTATCACTTGTACCCATGCACAGCAGCAGCACTAGATCACCAGAACAGGAGCCATTTGAAACCTTGGTAGGTACCACCTGAAATAGTTAAAGCCTACCTTGGATAGCTGCCACTGCCTCGCATTACTATTATTATCTGGCCAAGCTTCTCCTTAGTGGCCCACATACTCAATTCCCAGAGAACACTCTCTCCACACCTGGTGGAGCCAATGAGTTTCCTGAAAGTCAATCTGCCCAAATTAGGTTACCCCTCACTCAATATTCAAAGTAAGTGAGGTTCTAGTGTTGCTGTTCTGTCTGCTTCCTTACTCTGGGGGATCAGTTCTTGGGAGAATTCAGTCCTGCCACAAGGGATTGCATCTGCCAGTGCTTGAAAAGCCCACATACCTTACTAATGATCCTCCTCTGTTGCCTTCCTTACTCTGGGGGATCTTTAAAAAAAATAAAATTGTGTAAATGTAGTCCTGTGCCAAATGGCTGGATGTTTGTCTGCCAGTGCCTACCCAGGCCCAGTGATCAACTGCTGCTGTACGTTTGTCTCCTCGTTACTCTGAGGGGGTTATTGGTTTTGTCTGAACATAACTGTCGGAAAACAATTTTGCTTGATGTGGACAAGTCTAACATCTATACATATTGTTAGGCATATTGCAAGCAAATGTATGAGTGACATATGGGGCCATCTCTGATAATAAGTAGATATGTAAAAAGAAAGGACCTTTCTTAGCTTTATTCCAAAGAAACCTCTGAAAGTGTATATCACCAATACTAAAACATTAATGTCTGTAGAACATTATTTTTTCATGCTAGTAATTACTCTTTAATAAAGTTATAATTAAAGAAAATGTCATGCATTAAGTACACAAAGGAAAAAGATAGTAGGGGAAAACATAAATTCTGATTAAAGATAAAACCAGATATATGGAGACTTTTAAATCAACACATAATTAATCTCCATTTAAAATGCAATAACTTTGCATATAGTTCTATTTTGCATTTATGAAAAATAAATAATATGCTCTGCAGGAATGAGCTACTGATTGCAGTCCTAGTTAGGAAACTAAGCAGAGGTCTCAATTTTAATTTGTATTTTGTTGCTTTTTCATCCTACTCACACTCTCACTCTGTCTCACGCTCCCTCACACTCTTACTCACTGTCTCACTCTCTCTCTCCCTAACTTCTACTTCGACTGCTTCTGTGTTCCTGTCTCCTTTCCTGCTGTCCTGCAGCTAGGATTTTTCTCTTGCTTTTTCGTCTTCTTTCTTCTGTCTTTTCTTCATCTGTTCTCCCCAATATCAGCTGCGTTAACCAGGCCTCCTGGAAGTGAGGCCAGAAAAAAGCATTTCTGCACATCTTCGTCTTTGCAAATCCATCTGCATTATTCTGTCTTCTTGGAGTACTCTTTATGCAAGGAAACAAATTACAAGGAAGCAATTCCATCAATGCAGGGTGCAAGAAAATAAGAGCATGTGTGAAGGACAAAATGCAGTAACCCAGTTGATAAGGGCTCTTTAACCTAGATTGTATACTATAGAGACATATAATTTACAAAATAATGTATTTAGTAGTGAGATTGCTGGGACATTATTCTGTGTTAATGAAGATAAGCTGATAAATCAGTAGCCAGAGGTGGGCACCTCCCACCATGGGCAAACATGCCATTTGCAACACAAGTGTTCATATATACAGTATCTTGGAAATACCTGGAAAAGGTGAGCTTTCCTGGGTCATTCTTGCAGATATTTTTCCAGTTTGTTCCTAGCCCCAACCAGGGCTGCAAGAGTAAGGTCTGTAAGGTGCTAATACATTAAGGTATATGATTTCTAAAAATGTGTTACAGTTATACTATGTCAGTGCTAATTAAAGGGTATTACTAGGTTGGCAAACAAGTTCCTTTAAGGAGAGTGCGAAGGAGTCACATGTGCTTCTCAGCATACATGTAGCACCAGTGAGCAAGCAAGGACTGAGAAATACTGAATGACAAGAAAATGCAGTGGGAGCATTCAAACAAGCGAACATTCAAATAATAACACATATGGGTTCTATTTGAATGCTCCTGTTACTTTAATGCTGCCTTGAGTATGGCAAAGGATCAAATTGTATAGCTAGAGGGGTGGCATAGAGCAGATAGGGTGGGGGCACCGTTACCAGGCCAGAACCTTGAGGTTGCAAGATAGGTTGGAGATAGGTACATTAAAACACAGTTTGTTTTGGTTTTAAACCATCTACCAATCCTGGGAGTTATGGTGGCTCAAATATTTTGGAAATGCCGACCCACCTGTTCGTGTTGAGTTGTGTCTTGTGGGTAATGTTAGCATATGTCATGGTATTTTCAGGGGGATGCATTTCTCTCCCTTCATTGGTAATTCTGGGTCAACTAACCCTTGGTTTTGAATTAAAGGGTTACGAACCTCGGGTTAGAGTTAATTGTCACAAAATTGTTTACAACATGTAGGTTTTTCCATATTATTATTATGGTAAAATAAAAGAAGGTGTGTCAATAAAGCGCTGTGGCCTTTATTATAATATGCATGCGTTCTCTAGTTGGCAGTGCCTGAGTCATGCAATCCCATTTTCAAACAGCTTGTTTCAAATTTTTAAATCTTGCTGCACATTAAAGATTTTAATTATTCATCTAATGCTATCTAAACCTGAGCAAAAAAAAAAATGTGATGACACTAAATGTGCTGCATGCATTAAGATATTAGTAGGTGAAAACCGGCTGTTTCTTTCCATTTTCTGGCTTGTCATCACTACCGCAGGGTTCATTCTGAGGAAGTGGTTTTTCAATATGGTGCCCATTCCTAACGCTTATGGCTCTACATACAACATCCAGAAAACTGACAAAACTCCTTAACTGTTCAAAATACAGGAAGCAAGTATCTGTTTTTATGCATATAAACATGCCAAAAATAGGTCAGAAAAAAACATTGGGTATAAGAAATAATGGTTGTAAAATTGTTGTGCAGAGAATTAACCTTCTGTGCTATGAAAAAAATAACAGCACAGAACACTACTATGCACATGCGAATATATTCAGCTTTTAATAACTTTTGAACAGTGGTTTTGAAAGTTTCCATGCTACAGCACAAAATGTTCGAGTGAGAGTGTTAAGGTTTAGAACATCTCATCTGTACCAGTAATCTATTTCAAGAGCAAACTAAAAAGTTTTATTTTTGGAAATCTACACCCCCTCAGATTTTGCCTGTTGCGCACTGCTACTGATAGGAAGTCAGCTGTGGGAGGCTTCAGGGCCATTTGTAAAAGAAGGATAATTGAGAAGGATAAACCACTAAAAGAAATTCAAGAATCTCCCTACAGCAAATTCTTTTTGTTAATCACCCAGAAGATGTTATTAAACTGCGAGGTAAGTTTCATTTACATCTCTGCAATGCAGCCAAGAAAATAATTATATGGAGCGGCCAAATATATTTTGAAAAAGAAAACCAAAATGCAAATCGTTAGGAAAGCAAGGTATGAAAACCACATACATAGGAATAAGATGGGTGATACTTTTGAAATGGTTTCATTTAACAAACCTGAAGCATTTTTTTTAAAATACTTTAAAGATCTATATAATGGCATTTCACTACTTTTTAATGGTCTCCATCTACTTCTCTATGTTGGCCAGTTTTTCTGTGACCTCAGAAACATTCAGGACTAGTGTTGCTGGGCTAATGAATGAATTTTTTTTTTGGTAATATCGGGATGGACGAATTTTATGGTTCTCTAAAATGCACATATGTGTGAGTTGGAATATTCACCGTTGGCTACCTATATCGACTGACCCCTTCTCTTTTTTTAATTCAGTGTTCCCAATAGTTCTCAGAAGGTGGCAGTCAGGCACACATGCAGTTCTGTGCTAACAGAAACATAGACTTTCATGTTGCTTTATTATAGGCTGCTATGGGGTGAAGTTCCAGCTGTATAGGAGAGGCATCTGGATGAGGTATACCCTGAGTACATGCTTATAGAAACCTGGCTGTGTTTATATATAAGTAGCACAGTACTGCTTTATGGTAGCACCAAATATTGAGTGATTCCTGAACACTATATTCCTGCCAAAAATCTAGGTGGTGAAAACAGGTGAAACTCATATTGAGCTTCCTCGTCAGTGTAGTGACGTGAGGAGGCATGCTTCCTACCACGTCTGAGGTGCATGATCACCGGGATGGCGCGAAACACTGAAGCTACCCACAGCCCACAAATGCCAGCCCATTACCGATATCCTCAGTATTTCCTTGATGCTCCGAGTTAATTCTGAGAAGGACTTCACTCCCACGTACCCTCATACCTCCTCCCCTCCCTCTGCTCTATGAACCTTGTGTTATAATCTACATGAATACATGAATAGCTTTTGAAGATCTGTTAGTTGGTTAACAGTTTCCATCACAAGGCCCATAACTTCCTTGGAATAAAGTGATTAGCTCTGTGAGCCTGAAGTTAACTTTAGTTAACTTTAGGGTTAACTTGACTGAGATTGCATTCCCTTCCATTCTAACACTTAAAGAGTAACTTGTATATTCATTAAATAGTGAGTTGTTTGCCAGGGCATGTAAGTGCCTTTAACTTAAAATGTTCTGAGTTTTAGGTGAGGACATACAAGTTGCATACTTATAAAACTATCAAATAGGTGTATACTGTATATAAATGGACAAGCAAGGTTGATTGACTATGGGGATCACTACCTGAATGTCCTGGGTAAATGCTCACTGAAATGTTAATTCAAACACAGAAGGTAAGAATTTGAATTGAATGTTGCGGCTACATCTGCAAAACCCATGCTAGGTCTAAAGCAATGCAAATAATCTTATTGAAGTGTTATTGAAAAAAATAAGGGTCATGAGCCATATTGATGTAAAGATTAGGAAAGTTATTGAAATTTGGAATGGACAACAAGAACTATCACCGTTTCAAGGAATTGTATTGAATGGTGAGGGCATTGTAATTTTGCTAGAGCTGAAAAAAGAAATGCAAGGTATAATATACTGTATGTGTCATTTCAGAGTTGCTTTGTGTAAGAGCTATCCTTAAGATCCCCTATATTTCCTGTGATTGTATTCACAGATTACAGTCATGTTGAAAACAATTGTAGAGTCTGACTAGAGATGGTAAAAAAAAAAACCCTAAAGAGCCCATGATGAACAGAGAACCAGAACTTCTAACAGTTGTTCTACGGTTGATATTTTACACAAAAGTCGTTTCAAAATATGTATGTTAACCTTTTAATTTATTTAAAATTCCTATTATATAGGCATAAATGGAAAATAATCCATCTTGCTGGCACTGCTGGCTGTGCAGGAGCTATGGAATCTGCAGGCGCCATATAAATAAATGTAATATACTCCTGCTCACCAGGGGACCCCTTGTTAGAATAGTGTGGGTACACAGCAGGTGTTCCCCAGGATGCTTAAAATATGATTAAAGTTTTCCAGCTGGCTAGGGAAAGCAAGTCGTTGGTTCTGATTTTATAAAAATTTGTTGGTGGAATAGCGTGGATGATGGTTCTTGAGAGATGGAGTCTGGATGAATGAATTGCTCAAAGTGTATGCAATTAGTTTGTTAAGGACACTAGTATAGATCGATACTGAGGGCCGTAACAAACTACTTAACAAGGCTTTAAAAGTATAAGAGTGCTTACTCCAACACAACACTATTGTACACTCTTTCCTTGAGCATCAAGGAACTGCTCTCTGGAGCTGGTAGCAGCTATATTATGTTTCTTATTTTTCTGCTTCTCTTGTTTCTTTTTCTTCTTTTCCTTTCTCCTGTCACATACTTAAACAGAATTCCTCACCCTGTGTTAGAAGCCTATATTGCATCTTAAATCGATGTCAATAGGCTCCATTGACCTGAACGGTATCCCTAGGCTTGAATGGGCTCCTTAGGCCTAAAAGGGGCCTGTTGAAGGAGATACAATACAAGCTTCTAAAACAGAAGGCCGCTGGTTCACAGGATTATATAAAAGCTCTCCAACATAGCCAACAGCTATTTTAGAAGACAGAAAATATATCTTTTTTGGCTTTGATGAATTTTGGAATTGGAATTTTTCTAACTCGTGTGAGCTTACATTGTTTTGATAAATTGAATTTTAATAAATAGGCAATCTTTTTTTTAGCTTTTAAAATCTGTTTTACCATCAATTCCCTGTAGGACTTGTCACAAATTATTATAATTATTATTATTTATTGTTTTATGTAGCATCATCATAGTCTACAGAGCTGTACAATGGCTGAATCTAATTTTTGTGCATGAGCAGTGGTACTGTAAGGAATTTATCACAAAAGACATGACCAGCAGGCTTCTCCTGATATGAATGTAGACTTAAGTTACTTGCCTTACCTGAATGACCACTTCATAAGATGTGCTTTTTTGTTACCAATATATATATATAACCGCTGTAAAATGTTTTACTTACAAATTGACATGCATAGTGCAAGCACTGTCCTTACTGCAGTTACCATATACTACCACTAGGAGAAGTTAGGTATTCTTTAAGTTTAGGTATATATCAAGTTAGATATAGTTTGGAAGGATTGGGGGTGTCAGTTTTAATAAAGATACATTGTAAAAGTGTTGAATCCATGTGTAGCATCATACAAAGGAATGTATAGAAGCCACTGTTTGGGAAGCTGTTTTCAGGAAATAAAAGTGAAGCACTAATTAAGAGTGTGGATACATATTAATTTGATTATAAGATGTATGATGACAAATTAGTGTTAAATCCACTATCACATATACGCCTTTTCAAATTTCCATGCATGCACATGCATGTAACAGAACTCTTAGTTGAAATAATGAACGGTATTAACAATACACAGCCAAATGTCTCTCCGGACAAACTTGAAGCCAACAAGAAAATTAACTTGAAGCTAAACAGATGGAATGGTAGATATGTATACAACATTTTAAGCATTTTACCACTTAGTCTTTTATCACCAAAAAGCCATTTGTTTTCTACTTATTTGCCTAGGGATTTCCCTTCATTTAGCTATTAAGACAATGTTTGATCGCAGGTGAAAGGTGGTCACACCATTATTCTCATGGGTCTTGCTTATAGGCCGCAAAACAAAATTGCCTCCTAGCCGTCTGAAATGCAAGAATTAATGGACAGTTATTGCATTCATTTTGATTTGTCCGTTCAGATTCTCTTAATAATAATAATGACTAATTGCTTCACTTTCATTCTTTTATTATTGTATGGAATTTTATATGTGTACCCCTATTTACAAAAATGCATGTACATGGCTGATAGTTTGGCTAAAGTTTTTTTTTCTGTTTTGTTTCTCTCTGTCCACCCCCTGTCCCCAATACATATACGATGTCATAATGCATTATATAATGCAAATTATACATTTTTTTTTCTTTTCTATTGGCTCATACTTTCTTATTTTATGGCTATACTCAAGTATATAATAGCAGGAACACTGTATTTACTGCAAGGTCATACACTTGCAGCATAGAAGTGTGAACCATACCATTAGTATACTACTATTCATTGAAAGCACAAAGAAGACATTACACAATGTATCCACAAAAGGAATAAATGTAAATCACTTTGACTATGATGTGTATTGACAGGCTCAGCCACCATATTGGAAACATAGAACATGATGGCAGATAAGAACCGTTCAACCCATCTATTCAGCCCAATTTGGTTTGTGCTTTATTTATTTAGCTGCAGAATCACTGGTGACCATAAGCACCATAAGACATCACTTGTAAATCTGATTCCTGTAGCTGTCACTGGTCATTCCTGATTCTTTTATTCAGCAGTTCTGGGCCACAATCTCTAAATTGCCGGGTACAGAGCGTTTTATAAATGTTTGATGTAGACCCTTTATGTAAGCGCTCTAAGCCCATGTTTTTAATAGTTACATTTACCCATGTGCTATGTCCATCTAAACATATAAAGCTTAGTAGGAGGTTCACATTTTACAGGTTTACATTTATTGTTATTTGTCAGGGCAATATATGAAACATCACAGGGAGAATAATCAAACATAGTTATTGATTCTGAAATTAGTTTTAGTTTAAAACCTGTTTATTTGCTGAATAAAGTTGATAATTCAGCTCGGTAGCAATAATGGAACGTCAGAAGGTATTTCTGATAAAAGGATTATGGAACAGCAAGGTCACTTTGAAGCATACTAAGCTATGTGCTGATGACACATATTTCAGAGTAGGATATATATTGTTCAATAATATGCTGTTGGAAAGATCATGCTATCTATTTTATTAGCTCTAAAGTATTGAAAGCTTTGACATTGGTCTATCTATGGTTGCAACCCTTATCAGTATTATATCTTTCAGAAAATTATATTACTTGTCTCTTTTATAGCCTTGACCTATTTACTTCCTTATGATGAATTTCCACTAAATATTCACAATGGTAATGTAAAAATCAAATATATTGATGTAGCCCGTACTTCTACTCTAGTATTACCATACTTGAAAATTAAATGGGAAATTAACATATTTCTGAGTTTAAATTTAAATCAGCACAAGTGTCCCTGCCAGGTTAAGAGGTTCTCAGTGACCTTCAGAAAGACTGATTGGTTCCAAAGACTTAAGATACCCCTCCAGGAAGGTCTTAGGTAATATGGGGAGGAAAAATCCTTCTGCATCTAGCACTCAAGGAGGCTCACACTACTGTTTTTCCTTTACCTTCCAACTTAACGCATAATACTTTAATGGAGACAAGTAGAGTCAAGTTGATACAGTGATTGGCTGAGTAGATTTAGAGCGCAAGCGTTCGAGACCTCTCAGGTCTCTTCCTCAGGCATATTATAGCTATATATATGCCTAAAGGGAGAGACCTGAGAGGTCTCAAAATCTACTCAATTAGCTAGTAAAGGTACCAACTTGTCTCCTATGTTTCTGTGGCTAACACAATACCAACTCTCACCTTTTGTGAATATTTTAATGTCATCCATAGTTCTTCATCAAGACCACTGATTCCTGATTTCATTTTGCAATGTGCAAGTGCATGTCTTCTTAGACAATCATAGTTAACCCTCGACTGATGCCTTAGTCTTTTATTGAATAGAACCCAAAATGCTAATACAATGTATACAATATATACAATTTTAAAAAATCTAGTATTAGATATATGGTGATATTTTAGTTGCAAAACAGTTTCCTTATTTCAACTGTTTATTGTGTTTTATGTTTTTTTTATCTTCTCCTGGTCACTCTACTTCTTTCATGTCTCGTATTACCAACTTAATCTCTCCAAAACTGAACTCATAATCTTTTGCTTCCATCCCTACCCCAGTACCCAAATTCTGAATTTCTAGTAACAATATAACTAACCAGGCCTTGGGGGTCATCTTTGACTTATTCCTCTCCTTCATCCCTCATATTCAATATCTAGCCAGATCCTGCTTAAAAAAAAAACATTTCTTGCACCCACTGTTTTCGTACCCCAAAAGCCACAAAACTCTAAATCATTCCCTTATTATCAACTATATGAATTTATATTTATCCTATGTTATCTATCCAAAATTCTACTAAACTAATCTTCCATACACAATCCTCTTCTTCTGCTTCCCCACTTTGTAAAAACCTCCACTGGTCCTCTATTAACTCAAGAATTAAATTCAAAATCCTTATACTAACATACAAAGCTCTCCATAGTAATGTTCCTCAACACATTTCTGCCCTCATAACAAAATACTTGATCTTTACACTTTTTATGAGGGCTTATCACCTCTTCCTTTTTACATTTACAAGACCTCAGTCAAGGCTTCGTACCTCTGGAACTCCTTCCAGCTAACCTCCAGCGTTCACTCTCTCTCTCTCATTATTTAGGAAATTCTTTAAAACTTACTTTTTTTTCAGGCAAGCTTACAACTTATTCAATAACCTTTCTGCCAATGATATATCTCACACATTCGTATATAGCACTTCCCCTCCCTTTTTCTCTTTACCTTGTGTTTTTCCACATCCTGTTCCCTCTAGATAGTAAGCTTTTGAGTAGGGCCTTTTTATTTTTACCTGGGGTATGCCTTAAAGCTTAGCAGAATCCCTAAAATAATTATACAATTATGAAACTAATAAAAAAAGCAATGAAATATTTTTGTAGGTGTATTAAATCCCAACAAAATGTAGTTTTTTATGGTTAGGGTAGACTTCTAATTAAGTTATTGGCCTTGTGCCATAGGAGGAGGATTTGAATGACCAGTTAAACAAACCCTACTGTGAGCTCAAAGTACAATATTAAACATGTTGCAAGTGTAAGTGTCCCCTCAAGGGATATTGCAGTATAAGTCAAGTACAATAATTATAGTTTATATTTAACTATATATTATACTGTCAGTATATCACTTGATAATGCAGTAGGAAAACTATCCATGTATATTATCCACTTAAATACACTGAATTTAACAACAATGTGGCAAGGGATTTTATTTTAGGGATATTTGAATTGCATGCATAATAAAAAAAACAGTATGCACAATAACTATTGAAATATTAATTAAGCCATGCATGTCTTCATTTCCTTTAATTATTGTAGCTCTTCATCTTAAAAGTACTTAGCAATTATGCTTCAGGTGCATTTGCTAAGACTGAATGTCAGTTTAGCATTTACGTTGTAGTGTTTATGTGAAAATTTGTAAAAGGTTATATGGATGAGAGTAAAATTAACTGGATGCCTTTCACTATATTTCACATTCACCAACATTTAAAGCAAATATATAAAAAAGATTAGTTTCTTTTAATGGATGGTATTTGAAAAGGGGAACACTGTATTCAAAGTACCATATTTGCTCAATTATAAGATGACCTTGATTTTAAGACGACCCCCCCAAAACTTGAATATTAATTTAGGAAAAAAAGAAAAAGCCTGAATAAAAGGCTACCCTATAAGAAAAAAACGTTTTACTTTTAAATATTAATTCACATGTACTTTTTTTTTCATATTTAATAAAAACTATGATTTATTTGCAACTATGCCTCAGTTAGGCAATCTGCCCCCCAGAAATGCCTTATACCCCCTTATATGCCACTCTGCCCCAGAAATGCCTTTTACCCCCTATATGCCACTCTGCCCTCTAGAAATGCCTTATACCCCCTATTTGCCACTCTGCCCCCAGATATGCCTTATACACCCATATATACCACTCTGCCTCCCTGACATGCATTTTAACCTTCTAAATTCCACTCTGCCTCCCTGATAGGCCTTTTAACCCCCTCTATGCCACTCTGATTCCAGAAAACCATTTAACTCCCCCCTGACTAACCAGTGCATCCCTTTACTTGTCCCCAGTGCTTCAGACTCCCTGGTGTCTAGTGGGGAAGCTGGTGGGTGTATGTGCAATGCTGACCTCCGCTGCTGCTGGCTGGTACTTCCGCCGGGGCTTCTATGACTGAGCGCCGGCATCACATGACCTTCCGGTGCTCCACCATAGAAGCCCCAGCGGAAGTGGCGGCAGCAGCAG
The DNA here is from genome assembly GCA_009364415.1 of Spea multiplicata. NCBI lineage: Eukaryota > Metazoa > Chordata > Amphibia > Anura > Pelobatidae > Spea > Spea multiplicata. The sequence continues at coordinate 62,640 of VKOC01016598.1, read as the reverse complement.
AGGTTGTCTGTGTGCATCCCGCTAACCTTCATTGGCTGCGGGATGCACACAGACAACCTCCACCGCTGCCGGCACTTCTGCCGGGGCTACTTTGGTGGAGCACAGGAAGATCATGTGATGCCGGCGCTCTGTCATAGAAGCCCCAGAGAAAGTGCTGACAACAACAAAGGCTGTCAGAGAGGAGGATCCGCGTCCCTGGCAGCGCTGCGGAGATCTGAATCTTAGTCTTGTAGACGACCTCGAATATAAGACGAGGGGGTATTTTTCAAATACGGTAATACACACTTAATAACTACAATAAAATTGCCATTGAAATAATTACATTTTCTAACTTTCGTATTAGTAAATGTGTTGGATAGATACCTGCTATAAAGCCAGGAATCAAACATTGTTAAACAATCATGTGGTGTGCATTAAGGAAAACCAAACCTCAGGGTGTGTGTGATTAGCATTGTCCTATTGCGTCTATATTTTTGCTTTCATCGGCAATAAATGGTTGTAATACCCTCTTGTACAGATTCATAGCCCTCATTCAATTTCTAAAGAAACAAAAAATTATTTCTAATTTTAAATTCTTTTTTTATTTATTTTTTACTAAATTTACGGCCATCATAAATTATTTTCTAACAGCTTGTTTTAATATCCTTAGCTGGTGTTTGACCTGATAATCATTGTTTTAGTTATCTCCATTCTCTGTTGATTATCAGCCCATCCAGAGCATTCATTCTTCATCTGTAATGTCTTTTATGGCAGGGATTCTACTGATTAATCGATAAGGTTGCTATACTATAGGTAGACACTTAACCATTTTTCTATTATAATGAATTAATGTGTTTTTGTTACAGATTCATTTTCTGTTGTTTGAGAGAGGAGCCATGAGCGATGTGTCTGTCCTTGACAAGCTGGGGTTATCATGATCAAGTACTGTGCTTTGATTTTACTCAGTGGCCAAGAGCTTTGTGTTATCGGCAAGAAGGACTGGTCTTATAAAACTAGCACAGTAGGTAAGACAATAAAACATATGAATTCAAATCCTTCAATCCTAGGGCATACTTCACCCTTCTATCTAGAAAGAATTTTGGTAGCCTTTGGTGTCTTCAATAGCCACATATTGTGATGTTGTGTTTATATCTAGAAATACCGTTTTATATTAGTAAATTTATGTAAAAGAGAAGAAATGCATGTGTAATCTCTGATATTTGTAACATTGTGCTAAGACAAGTTCACTAAATTGCTTAGTAAAATGATGGTTTGATGATGGGAAATATTGATTTTACATATATCATTAGATACATACATTTAAAAAAAATACGTATAAATGAATTCAAGAAACAAGCTACAATAACACAAAACATTTGTTGCCGTAAATATATATATATATAAACAATGTATAAATCAGTTTATATTCATGGTTACCAATAACATAAGTTATGGTGGCTAAAGGTGATGGAAAACCCTTCCACTTAAAATTAAGGGGGTAGTAGAAGCATTATTAAACACTCATCTACAACCACAAGGGATTCTGGGTAGGTGCATGCAAATAAGGTCTGTGTTTTTTCATAGAACAGTTACAAAAACAACATATATGTGTGTATATATATATATATATATATATATATATATATATATATATATTATATACACATACACACAATATTTATATTTCAAAAGAAACATAAAAAACATACATATATCCATTGGTAGAGTTTTTTTATAAACATCAAGGCTATAAAGATTTATTATATAATGCCAGAAAAATATACGAGCTCATGGAAAAAAATCCAAGGACAGCAATTTTAAATAGTATTCTGTAACCAATTCTTTTTTTTATGGTTATTGCTGCTACCATGAAATTTTACCAGTTTGTAGACTGTTCTCTGACCAGTTGAATGTTGTCATTTGGCAATAGTGAGACTCCTTGAAATGCATTATACTTCATTCACAGCTAATACACCCTCCTTTATCAGCCGAGATCAGGGTTAAGCACAGATATAGTCCACCAGTGACTTTAGCATACTATCTAGAGGTGTATAACATGCTATATGCCTGAAAGCTGCCAGCAATCTACACCTGATGTTTGAATACAATTTTTACACTTCTAGGAAATATAGGTTTTCATGGTTTAACAATGTAACTTTAGCATAGGTAACGTTGAATCAGGGAAAGGTATGATTGCCTTTGGCATAAAGAATATTTGTTTATTACTTTGGGACAGGATGTAACACGATTGCCGTCTTCAGGATTACAGATAGGAGTGTTCACAATGCTTGAACATGATACCTCTTTTTTGGAGTAAAAATCTTCCGTAAATATCTGTGGACTCAAAACTAGCAGCTTTCTTATTTGTTTTAAATCCTGGAAACACGTTAGAAAAAGTTCCTGGCATGCTGTTTTTTTTAGTCTGTTTTAGATTTTAATTGCCACAAATATATTCTGTGATGCTCTAAAATATTATGGTGAGGGTGATAATAAAACTGAATGGTGACGCTTAAATTAGTATTTGATATTTTTTTCTTTTTTTTTTCATAACGTAAATTGTGGCCTTTTTATTAAACACTCACAATCAGTGACAACCGGCTGTTCATTTCTCCTTATATTACTTTACTGGTAATAATTAGGCAAGAACTGTGTGGTTGCGTTGTATTATTTGTGTGCATAGACAATTTGAATGTTTAAAAGAAAGCCACAGAAGAATTTGAAGTAGTCTACTGTCCCACATGCCAATGTTGAATGTATTTTTAATAAATACTTTCATATCACCTGTAAAAAAAACTACATACTTCCTGAAGACAACGCCTCAATTTGAGGTAGATGGATGGTCCCGTCCCTATCCTGCTTCCAATAACCCCTCCGTTTTGACCATTAACTATTCTACCAACAAAGATGTTCCTCTTGGACACCTGAAATGTTGAGGGAATAGACCAGAGTGCGTATGATGGCTGGAATGTACATTTCATTTATATAAATACTAAAATCCAGCCTTTAGCAACATTTCAAAACGCTATTAAAAAAGGAGAGTATAGTAAACTACTTTTTCTCTCTTCCAATTCAATGCACCTTTGGTAGATCTTATGTAATTATATGTATATATAAATCTCAGTGTGGCTAATTAGTAGAATATGCACATTATCACATATTTAGTGTAACATATATTTATCTCCATCAAGGAACATTGAAAACTATTATAAATACTGTGCAACTGTAGTGTTAATTTAAAAGAAAATATATTCTCCGTTATCTCTTATGATTCGAGTTTAATAATACATAATAATGATATTTATAACTTAGGTAAATTTCTCTGTGGAATGTATTGCATGCCATCATTTTATTGCTTCTGTGTGATATGTGATATCATAAAGATTTTCAATATTTCTCTTGTTTGCAAAGTGGACCCAGTATGCCTATCATGCATCTCATGGACCCTCGTGGAGGAACTTTACCTGAGAGGAGCCCTCATGTGTATAAATACAATCTAGGATACATCTCTTTGAGTTCTACCTTGAAATATTTCTTCAGACACATATGCATCTATTATTATAATTTATATAACTTACATATTCCAAATATTATATTATATTGTGGTCACCAAATTGTATGTCTGTCTTCAAATCTGGATTCCAAAGAAGTCTGTCTTCCTAAACAATCTACAGTTCATTCAAACTCAATATAAACATAATTGAAAGAAATCAACACTGTATGATCTGCATCAAATAACAAATGGTAATTTGTTTGGCTAGGGCTTCACAGATCATAGAATACATTTAGATAGTTTGCCACTAAAACTATTTGTAAACATAATTATATTTTTATACACTTAATTAGCCTTTTTCTCATTTGGAAGAAATGAGAAACATATTGGTTAAAATTATCACCACCCTCATTTAAAAAAAACACACATTTTTCCCTAGAGGCAAGGGTACTATTTGCTACATTAATCATTTTGTAATATCTGTTTTCATCCAAAAAGGTCATGAGCTCTTCACACTACTCATACGTGTTCGTACAAGTTGGATGGAGGAGTATGTGCCTTGCTTCCTTTACTTGGACACAATGGTCACTTTCCCTTCTGCTCCTATTTGTCACTAGACCATACAGCACACTAATACTATACACTATATGTGTTGGAGAAAGCTGCATGTTTGTTACTATAAACATAAATTTCACCATTTTTATGTTTATGTCCCATGTTAGGCTCTTAACACAAAGCTAAGCTACATCAGGAATTGATGGGTTCCATTCCTGATGGATGTGATAAGTCTTACATTTTCACTCTGTATAGGCAAACAGACCTGGAAATAATCTAAAAGTTTCATATATTGTTAGGTAAATCAATTTTTATTGTTTTAACATAACAAAAGAAGAGGGGTACAAAAAGAAAAAAGGGGGGAGAGGGACAGCCACATCAGAGTGAATGATCCAGCATGATACAGTACGGTATGATACATACAGCCGTTGTGTGACAGAAGGCGGGCATGACCGTTGATCATAGATGTGACCATGGCATGAGGATGTGACGGTCTGCAATGCACCACGGCACGCATGGTGTCGCTACATATACACTTCGGTGCACTACATTCAGCCACAATGTAACATAAGCAATAGATACAGCTAGAGTCATAACATGAGGATGTCGCAGGCCGTGAGTCTGCATGGGGTCCAAGTGCCCCAATTAATACAGAATGGTGCAGATCACTCAAGCCCAATGTGGGACGAAATGAGCCCAACCATTAGTTACAGGCGCAACCATAAAGTGAGAGTGGAACATTCTGTGGAGCACTGCTATTCATTAGTTGAAAGAACTAGTTCCAGTACATTGCTGGAACAACACAACTCGTAACAAAATAAATCGGTACACCACATTCAGTCACAATGTAACAGAGTCATTAGGAACAGGTAGAGTTGCAACATAAGGATGCCGCGGACCATGAATCCGCATGCTGCGCAAGTGGCCGAATGAATACAGAGTGAAGCAGTACATACAAGCCCAATGTGGTACAAAATGAGCCCATCCGTTAGGTACACGGTCTTTGGAGCAGTGCGATTCATAAAGTGGTGGGACTAGATCCAATACGTTGCTGGGAGGGAAAAAAAAAGGGGAGGGGACCGGGAGGATAGGACAGACGGAGAGGAAGGAGAGGACCGGGGAGGGGAAACACATCAGGTGGGATTATGGGGGATGGACAGCGATGTCAGGACGATAGGTGGAAACGACCCTCGCGTTATTGGGTGCGTTCAGGGTTGTGCGAGAAGAGCCCGCATCGAGTCGGACGATAGATAAGATAGCCAGCTCGCCCAAACACTTGTGTATTTTTCCATTGCATCATTAGACATATGAATGAGCTCCTCCATCACTCTTATCTCCTCCACGCGGGACACCCAAAGGCGCAGGGAAGGGGCCTCCGAGCGTTTCCAGAATAATGGTATCAAGCTGCGGGCCGCATTGAGAAGATGACGTAATACCGTGGTTTTAAACAAGGTTCCGTGAGGGCCCACCATGCAGAAGAAGAGCAAGGCCGGGGAAAGCGGAATCAACCGAACCGCTTCCCCCTAACCTCGGACTACACCTTGCCAGAATGGTTTGAGACTGCTGCAACCCCACCAAAGGTGCAGGTAAGTGCCGGGTTCCGAGCCACATCTCTTTAGCAGGAAGGATTGCTGCCGGGGAAGAGCCTGGCAAGTGACACATGGGCCCTATACCACATCGCCAACAATTTATAGGCTGTCTCCTGCATGCTGGTCGCTATTGAGCATTTATGCGCCAATGCACAGACCCCGTCCCATTATGTGTCGGTCAGAGTCTCGCCGAGAGCGGCCTCCCAAGAGCCAACAAACCTCGGCGGCGAGGAGAGGTCCGCAGCCATCAACAAGCGGTAGAGCGAGGAGATTCCTCCCCTAAGCAACGAGTCGCGGCCAGCGAGCGTTTTAAAGGGTGTCAACGCCCTAGAGATGTGGTGTGTGCCCGGGAGAGAAGACGCGTACCGGGCGGATACCGGGTCGGATATATCGGAAGCGTTTGAGCAGAGTGAGCTCCGCGCCAGGGATTGCGCGTTCGATAGGGAGGATGGTGTCCCATCCCCACACCGTGGAAAGCATATATTGTTATACATTGTGTATACACAGAAGACTGAAACCCTGCCAATGTACTTGTCAGTGGATTTTTGCTGTCACTGAATGACAATACATGTATATCGCCATGTATTCTGTTTGTCTACTTTCCAGTGGAAACATGGAATATGAAAGTTTCTTGTTATTATATGACTTTTGATTCAAAGTGAACTTGAATTTTACTTTTTAACGTTTTAGTATATTTCTGAGAAGCTGGTAACAAATGTGTTATCTGTAGGCCATGTTCCTACAAAACCAACATATTTTCCTGTTTACACAGTGAAATTGAATTTTTAATATAGTACATCAGACAGCATATTCAGTAGCTGTTTTATTTTTCTTTAAGTGTTTTACAGAGCTGTGATGTGTTTTTATGATGAGATTTTCTGATTAAGCTATAATTTTGGCACTGACACATGCCATAATATTGGGGGGGGGGGGAAATGTTTACAACTTCACTCTAACAATTCTAGAAGAGAAAATTGTGCTAACGATACATTATCTGTCCCAAGAGATAAATATTTGGAGTAGTGAGCTTAGTAATATTTTCAACCTGTGTGTTGTTTTTCCATATTCTACACATACATAAGATATGAGAATCCCAAATGCAGTAATGAATATAATTGACACCTTGGTTAAAAACCAATAATTAACAATCTGCAAAACATTTAACAGCATTTTGAATTCTGTGTTTTAGATGTAGTTAGATATTAGCTCAATGTACAGTTATCATTAACACAACACTAAGCAGAATACTGTACAAATGAGAAAAAATCAACTTTACTTACATTTAATTAAACACGATCTAACACTAGATTCTTTGATTTGTCAAATGAATGTGATTTTTGTGGCCTAAACTCTTCTCAAAAGAAAAGAAAAAAAAGAAGAAACTGACTTGTAGCAGGGCTTCACCCAAACCTAGAGAATTCCCATGTATGGACCTGATTCGATGCTCATTGAGAATGTTGTCTGCCAAATATATTTAGGCTAGTCTTAGTAGTCCATTTGATTTGTCTACACCTCTGGCTAAATTCCCTCTCCGAGGATATTTATGTTAAGTCCATTTTTGTTTTGAGGGGGATGCAGTTTTTGTTACTAATTAGCATGACACATTTGGAACTGTTTTAGTCTTGAGTGAGCTAAAAACCACTTAACTGATACCATCAGATGACCTTTCATTGTCAAACAGAGAAATGTATGGCTTATACGCAAACATTAAATAAGAAAATATGTTTGGTTTTTAATCGATAAAGTAGAAACAAATTCTGGCCTCCTCTCTACAAACATTAAAACCACAAAAGAATAGGCTATAGTTTTGTAAGGAACATGGGTATCTTCACAGAACACAACCATGAACCAAGGCATATGGTATCATGCAACCAATGAGATAACATGCAAGAGATGAACTGTTGCAGCACTCAAAAACTGAAAAATGTATCCATATTACAGTGTAAACTATAGTATGATCATATTTTTTTAATTAAATATGTAGACAACGTTGTCAAAATATGATACTCCAATATTATTCCTTTTTTTTACAGAAAGTTCATTTTTACAAATAATAATTTATTGTTTGTCCTTAGATTGCTTGTAGAATACAAGTCCAGCACACAAAGGCTCACACAACACATTTTGGACCATATTTCCACAACCAAACCTGGGAACCTCCCAGGACGGGTTACCTGGTGAACTGAGGGCAATATGGCGTTGCTTGCAGTGACACCCTCTCCCCTGATTGGAGGATCGAGAGAGGACATCACTGCAAGCATCGTCATATTGCCCTCAATTGTCCCTTTGGTGACATCCTCTTCCTCGATTACAGGATGTCACCACAGGGCTGCCATTTTGTTGGAAGTTCCTGCCGGGTTATGCCTGGGGAGATGCGGACGAAGAAAGAAGATAGCTGACTGAGGATTGAAGATAAAATAGAGAAGGTAAGGGAGACAATAGAAAGTGAGGAAGAAGATGTGGAAGTGGTCTTCAGTAGTGGAAGTGGTCGGCAGAGAAGGTAGGGAAACATTTAGAGAGCATCAGAGAGAGAGAGAGAGAGAGAGAGAGAAAGCTAGAATGCGAGTGTGAGAGAGTGAGAGAGTGAGTGAATGTGAACCCACGAAAACTACATTTTTTGCTTACTTTCTGTAAAATTCATTCGGAATGCACAAGTCTAATAGGTAGTACAGTATATAGTTGGTTCTATAATTGATTCATTTCTTAAAGATTAGTTTGTGTGCTGTGTCATTTCACATACATCTGATTCTACAAACATTCTTCTTAAGTTAGCTTCAAATTGGGAAAGTTAAGAAAATGTGATGAACTGATGTCAGCAGTATTCATGCTAAATCAAACATTTTAAAACAGTGTTCTTAAAACTGCTTTACTTGAGATCATTGCAAAACTTTTATATTTACCTTACTTTAAGCCAACAAAAAAAATTGTTGGGTTTAGTCTTTCTGCATCACACATTGCAACAAAAATATTGTGCAGAGAACTATTATTCATTATTATTTAGCGATTGCAAGAAATGTGGTCAATGTGGTAAAGACATTTCTTTTCTTATAGTGCAGTAGTTCTGTTCGATTGACAACAACAAGCTCACATTAAATGTAATTGTAATCATAAATTGCGCGTCTTGAAATTTAGCCCCTCACACAAGTTTTCAAATGGGCCCCTTGAGGATGCTTATTTTTTCATTTAATAACAGAACGGCTGCTATTTGTTTGGCTTTGATAGACAATGTTGTTAGAGGTTGTCGAAGATTTATTAGGCTAGAACCATTGATTTGTTGGAAGTGTGTCGGAATACTGACTGGGGGAGGTTAGGTTGGCCACAAAGCTGTTTTTGAGTAAAGCATACACAATTTTAGTCAATACTATAAATAACAGTAAATGGTGTGTCTGTATATATATATATATATATATATATATATATATATATATATATATATATACCTTAGTATCAATCAGGATTGTTTAGGAGTCGCATCTTTTGTATCCTATGGTTGTTTGGCACTGTGGAAGAATGTCATTGTTAGTTTTTTAGTTGTAAACACAATTGTATATTTTTTGTGTAAATTGTAATAATAATAATAACATATCCTTGGAATCATGGTCATCCTAAAAATAATAATATTATGTTATTATACTTCAGAGAGCACTGTTCTTAATACAACATATCTCAGATACCCAGATACCCTGCTCGACTGAGTGTTTCCCGGGGACATACAGAGCAGACCCAGAGGTGGTAGGAGGCTGTTAGCAATCACCAGGAAATTAACCAAGCAGCATTAAGAGGGTGGTAGATAAGTTGATCAGTCCCCCAGCCGAAATGGTAGGAGTAATACAGTGAGAGAATTAAAAACACGTATGGGACTAATGAATCTAAGACGGGAATTGAGTCTCTGCATCAGGAAAAATGAGCCGACTAGATGGGCCAAATGGATCATATCTGTGTAGCCACAATATTCTTCAATGTGATATTGACAAAATTGTTTGTTTGCTTCAACAACGTCAGAATTGGTTAAAGCAACCAAAAATTTCCTTCAAAGTCAGACAGGGCTATCCGTTCCCCTCCATGCGGCTTGTCTACCTCCCGCCACCTGATGGCATCCTGATCTCCAGGAGAGAGGGACAGGTTCCCAAGTATGCGCAGTCACATTAGTCAAGGAAATATTTGCGCTCCTTAGCTTGGTCAAAATGATCACGGAAGGTAAGGGTTGCTTAAGGGATGAGCAGGGTACAGGGTAATCTCTAATTTAGCACAATTTAGCTAGTCTCAGGTTTTAGTGAAAAAACTCTGTAGTAACATTTTTTTAAATTGTAATTTAAAAGGCAACATACATACACGTATGGTAACGGAACAAGGCTTTGTGTAACCGGTATGTATGCCTCTGTTCAGTAAGCAGGATATTAAAGTATTCTGTTTTTGTCTCTCTTCATGGAAGCAAAATCTAATAATTTTGTCAAGCAGATAATGTTTTGATTAATGGCATAATAAACAATTTTAACAGATAATGAAAAAAAAAAGCCCCATAAGGGGCATCCTATTTCATCCAAATTATGTTTCGGGTTCTTGACCTACATTCTGCAGTGGGCTAATAGGCAGCAATGTGATTCCATGTACTGCTGCATTAGCAGCCACTAGCTGTAAGTTTACTATACCCTTCAGGTCATAACATATTGTGTTGGGCTCCGGTCTATGGTAATTCAGACTGCATTTATTTTCAGTCTTGCCAATTAACAAGATCACGACTTGGTGTAATATGTAAGGTTTATGCTTCTGTGGAACATGATTTTAGATAACAAAATCACAGTTCAGTATACCATGTCTTCATGCTCTGTTAGTTGGAATATATAAGTACTATAATTTAAATGCAGACGCACTCCAGGTCTTAAATTGCATATGTTGCAAAGATGCAGTTATAATGCAGTCTATATGGATCAACATTTTCAGATTTCCCTGGGTTGGAAACACTTGTCAAATCATTATATATATGTATACTGTATATATGATGTGAAAAATTGGCTAGGTGCTTTATAAATCAATAAATATAATGCATTTATATATATGTAATATACATATATATCATATATATATATTATTATATATGTTTTACATTACAAACTATACTATTATATTACTGTAAATATATAATTATATTTTGTTATTTTTCAGTAACCTTATAAATAAATAAACACGATGCCTTTGTGTGGAAGATATGTTAGAATTTTAAGAAGCAAGCATTCATGCAAAACCCAAATGTACAGTATCTTACATTCCTTGGATGAGAATTATTTGAACAGACCCATCTGAATATGCAGATACCACTCAGCTCTATTAGCATTTAGTGAACGGTAACTGGTTGTTTCCATAGGACCAGATCTCATGCTGGTACATTTGATTATCCCAGTAATGTCTTTAAAACAGCATTCTTTATGTCCTCAGCTGTTGATTCCATGCCCAGGGGTAATCAGTCAAGGGACATCTGGATCTTCACACAATAAAACTAGGCAAATCAATTTTAGTTTTCAGAAAAAAATAAATTAGTTGCGTAGAAAGTGAGAAGTGGAAAGGAGAAAAAAACCAGAGCCTACTGTTCCTGCTTTACTGATCTGAATTAAAAAGCAGCTGCCTAAAGATATCTCGAATATCCACTCGTTTTTGGGGTTTTTTTTGCCCAGTGACATCCATATTCATCCTGCAGTTGAATAACATCATTTATAAAACAATACAAATTCACATATGCTCTCCTGTGAGGCACAGGCATTTATTTACAACCGGATATGGCCTTGTTTTAGTATTTGCAGAGGTTCAGAGAATTTGAAGTACCAAAGAAGGAAATTGAGCTCAGCTATTCTTGTAGGAGGAACAAAGAATGTCCCGTCATCATGCATAATAGATTCAGTTGGTTAAACAACAACTGTCCTGCCAAATCTCTCTTTAGTGAATAAACCTCACAGAGGGAGCTTGCTGGAAAACTAAAACAAGTATGACTGAACTACTTGTACTGTAAACTGTAAACTATTATCTTCTATGGTGTCCCAATTTAATGGGGAATAGAGATTTAGAGTAGTCACTCAAACTGGCAGCCCTTCTGTGCGTACATAGTATGAATTCTTCTCTTTTCCAGACACTGAAGAATGAAATCGGGACACAAATTCCGCTGTTCCACCAAGCTCTACCTCTGTCTCAAAAAGCAGGGCAGAGTTAGAGCTCTTTGGAACAGCTGGATAGAGCTGCAAAATTGTGACAAAATCAAGGAGCCAAGTGCGACAGTTGGGAGCCATAAAGAAACAGTAACTTTCCTACTTCTCGTGAATTCTGGTCTGTTAAACAACCTTTAAAAAAACCATGAACCGTAGAAGAGATGCCAGTACATAAACCAAGTACATGTGTCAAAAGTTACTAGACTGGGTTTTAATCGTTATACCAGAAATTTGTATGTAAACATTTTATCTCACCATATTAGCTGATTTGGCTCTGCAGGGCCCATAGGTAAATACAATGAGAAGTCTTACCAATTTAACTGAGAGAGATTGAAGCTAGTTCTAGTCTACCTTTTTTAGAATCTATTTCATTATATAATAATCTATGTGAAATCACATAAAAGTGGTTCTTTGGCTTCACAGCTATCAGGAAATGATACATTTTATAGATCTGCTGTATCTGGTTTGCTTGTCACCAATAATGTTTGATCAGAGGAAACCAGAAAGGGTTTTTATTTGCAGATATCGGATGAAGAATTGTGAAGCCACTCTGTCACCTTTCTAGTATTCAGTGACAGCAGTGAGATTATTGAGGTGGATGAACTTGTTTTCTCGTAAACTTGATTCATAGATGCAAGGAGAAGTAACGTTTTGAAGGCAAGACACAACTATTGAATTGGGTAACCTCTCTGTAACCTGCATTCTCCTCTCACGTTGTGCAAAAGCCAGATAGAAAATTTTAGTTTTTGCCTTAGCTTGAATTTCACAGACCTCACTAACCTCAAACATTACTGTTATTGCATAGGTCATGCTAGTCAGGTCAAATCCCAGCAATGTCTAGTTAGACAATCTATAATATGAAATTTAACCCTTTGAAAGTCGCAAGGGTTCAAACTGCCTTCTTATGTCACTGTTCTATAGAAGGAAAAAGGCTACATTAAAAGAAAAATCAAGATTTTCCAGCCATTTAATCTCTAGGCTGCACAACCATAATTGTCTCAATCTGCTCATTCTTGACAGATGGACATATTTCACATGGAATAACAGAATTTTTCACGGTTTGATGAACAACTACCTGGATTTGTTTATTATAAAAAAAGAGGAAAGTGGAGAGAGACCGAGGGAAGCACAGCTTCACATGGAAACTTAGCCCAAGAAATCCCAGTTATGTCTATCAGTCACCCCATCCCCTTGTTTTGTTGAGTGTCTCTGTGTAAAACCCTCTGCAGAGAATCTTGCTTCTATAATTATGTTGTTTGGAGAAAGTATTGCCAGAAAGTATTGGGAATTGACCTTGAACGTGTGTACAGTATTTTTCAAGCTTGTACACAACAGTACTGGTCAGCTAAACAAGATGTGTTTCTGGGTGCTCAATAGGTTGGACCAGTAAGCTCTTCTAAACAGAACAGTCCAACAAGTATATTGAATCTGCACCATGGCAATAACCAAATACCAATTAGCATATAACATAATGCATAGGACATAATTACTTCTTAAGTTTTAATTCAGACCATCATTCTGTGGCGGAAAATAAAATAATCTGAATAATGAGATAATAAATTATGGAGATCAATCATTAAGCTTTATTTAGATTTGTTTGCATTTATAATATAGAATTAAAGTGAGTATAAGTGTAGATAAATGTTTTATAATACAACTTGCATGATCATAGTTGTACTTTTGAACTCCCACCCTATGTACCAAAATGTTGTTTTGTGATAGTACTTCTGTTGTTATGGTGACTACTTATTGAAGACAATTAGTCAACCAAGGGCACAGACGTTTTGTGCAGAACATCCTTACTCTGCGAAGGGAATTAGCCTTTCAAAGGCCATCATCCTTTTAATCTATCAGTTATAGCACTCTCTAAAACTGCATTCAAACATAAAGTAAAAATTTCACTTGAAAAGAAAGCAATAGCAGAAAGGCTGGTTAAATGTGTTAGAAGAAAAATGGAAGCAAATGTCCATGAGACTCTATTAATGTGTAGTAATATTTTGGTAATCTATTCTGTACCATTCAATAGCATATTGTGGTCTAGGCCAAGAGCACAGACCTTTTCTACATATCCAGTGGGGCAGATTATCTTGTTGGGGGGCGATTAGGCTTCCCAATTCATTGCTGCTCTATGGGTTAGGGTGTTCTCGCTTGCAACTGACCTAGTAATACTGTGGAGGTCTGACCCTAGCCAGCACACTTTCCATAACATACGTAGTATTTGCTGCATACCCTTGACAGGCAGAGCACTGGGATAGGATGTCCTATCTTCGCACTCAAGAAGGTGGAACACGGTTGTGGAGGTATGTGCTTGGTGGGTGGCTGGTTCACTGCCCTTGAGTGGCCTAAGACAATATTTAGCCAAAATATAACACAAGTTACATTTATGTCGTTTTGTGGAAATCTCTATCTAGTCTATTCAGGATTGATAAAACTTTCTACCCAATCTTATAACCTATTTTTTTTCTATAGCGATTCCTAAAAAGTTGTTTTTGTCATGTACAAGTTATTGGTAGTCATGGTAGTTGTTTGCTAAAGTCATGTGTAACGTTTGCATCAATTTACCAGTGGCTGAAAACCAAAATAATAGGTTGTAATAATTTAAGCCATGTGAAATTCATAAGAGGTACAACTTTTTTTCAAAATATGGTTGTTAAACAGGACTGAGAGGAACTGCGCCTCCCCCTATCATTGGCATGCAGCTTTGTGACAATATAAAACAATACACAAAATTTAGGTTTAATTTAAGCCTATTTGAGTTAACAGAGGATGCAATGCTTCTTTCAACCACTTGCATAGCATTATAAATGCCCACACCCCTCCAACCTTCTACAGTGAGCATCTATTTTTTTTATCTTGTGAGACTGAGGAAGAGGAGGGGTATGGAGTTCTTGTCTTTCCAATTATTAAACAAGCTTAGAATCTCTTCCTTCCCTTAGGGGCTTTGTGTGGCCCCTCCCCGGGGCGCCAACATCTGTCATACACTGTATGACGGCTGACGCCCCTTTTAAAACATGGTGTCACTGAAATGCCTCCATAGCGAGGCATTCAGGGACACCGAACACCCACCCCACGACGCACTGTCGGCTCCATAGAGTGATCACAACTGCCACTGCGAAAGATTTTGCCACTCATTCGCTTTCATAGATGAGTAAAAGATTTTTCATATTTTATTAATTTTTAATTAAAGGGTAATTATATGATATGATAAAAAAAAATAGTATCTGAAGAAACCGCTTCTTGTCCCGAAGAAAGCAACATATAACTTGTGTGGGTACTTGTGATATGAGAAAATTACAGCTAAGCACGAGAACCGCAAAATTGTTAAAACAGCCTTGGTCCCAAAGTGTACAAAAAATAAAAAGCAGCCTGGTCCTTAAGGGGTTGAGTGAATCTTATATTTTTATAGACAGGATAGTTAGGAGCAGGGGATGGGGTGGTGGATTATACCCAATTTTATAGTTAAATTCTATATATTTCAGGTGTATATTTTGTATGTTACAGGACATACGAGTTTTCCCATCAACTCGCATGCCCTCACAGGTGCCCCGCTGAAACTTGCAAAATTTAAAGTCACAGACACTGGCAAACACTTGCAAGCAACTCATCTTCTTATTGAAAAGACACAATTCTCAGTACTTCTTTCCATACCACTTAACATGTAGGATTTCCAACTTTAGGAAATTTAATGTGCTGCCTTCAGTATCATTAAACATGCCACATAAACAGCCCTGTTATTTTAAACATTTTTGGTAATAATTATAATAAACCATACATATTATGTTCATAAATTTACATAGATATATATATACATGAATATCATAAATTAGATGATTTACATGTTTATTCAATATAATTACTTGTATACATATATTATAAAGTATAAATTAACATTTTGTCATTTTATAAAGGTGTGAATTTAAGTTCACTTGCTATAAACAAGCTAAAAAGTAACCATGTCCTTATAACCAGTTATATTCTGTATATTCTTCTGTGCTTCAAAATAACACATCCAGACTATATACTGGATCTGATAGCACAATCTCAGTGGGCAGTGAATGTCACATCATTATTGTTCACACTGTAAAGAATCCTTTACAGTAAATATATATATATATATATATATTTTTATAGTATATTAATATAACAGTTAGTAATCCATGTGATAACTACATTGTAGTCTTAATGTAATTTCCACTTGTCCTTTTCTATGATGCAACACAGGAATCCCCTCTGAAAATGAATTCTTAAAACTGATTTTTTTGTCTGCTTCAATGTTTATTGCATGATATATATTATATTATATATTATATATATATATATATATCATATATATATATATATATATTTGATTATATATTTATAGTGTGTGATTGATATGTACAGTGTGAGGCTGAGGATTAAAGTCAGCCCTGGCACTTGAGCAGCATCCGGTATATTAATACTTGATAGTGTGGCCACATGTCTTTAATCTTTTGCAGATTATATCCAATGTATCCAGCCAGTGGTTGCACACTAAAGCACTTGATCTCCCATATGAAGGCCAATGAGGTATGTAGGAGTGTCATGTCTCATAGTTTATTTTGTATTTTGATTTATATGCTGTTTGCTACTGGCTAGTATTTGTCCCTGCTGGGCTCCCTTAGTCAGGTTGTATTCAGCTAACCCCTCCCCTTTCCGGTAGATTCTGTGCTGTTAACTATACTGTCTGGTAGCAGCCATTTTCTGATGTGATTTGTTAGCAAGAACTACTGTCTTTTCACCTGCACATCTGTACATATTTTCAAGGATTGTCAGCATGAAGATTAAAACTTTACTGAGATCCTCTTCTACATGTCAGTTTTGCTGAGTTGACACTGTCTGCTGAACTTTCATTGTGTGAGTACTGGTCAATACAGACTTATCAGTTGGTCTCAGGAACCCATATCTCACAGCTTTGTTAAGTGAGGCAGAATAGTGAAAAGACAGTTACAACTGCTAGCAACACAGCTTAGCAGCCCTATTGCACTGTACCTGTGTAGGTTAGTAATACCTCTGCCTCATAAGCCTGTTAGACAGCCAGCTACCTCATCTGTGTGAAACATGGCAGAGAGAAGTAGCTCACTATCATCACAGGAAAAGCAACATGCCTCAAATGAGGAAATCATAGATGTCAATCCAGCTAGAAGCAAACGCAGTATAAGGCCTACCTGGAAGATCATTGAGGCACTTAAAGATATAAACTGTGAAACATTGCAACAAATGGAATGGCTTTGGGAACAGGTGATGGGTTGTACCACCACTATCACACAGGCCGCTTCTGATGTGTCATTACTGGAGGAAACTCTAGGACAGCTCTCTACAGCACATTCACAATATCTTGCTCACAGCCAAATTTATGTCTCTAATTTACAGAAGATTAATTCAGAGGATGCTTTCAAGGAAATAGAACATTTCCAATGCCTTAATTCAGAAAGAGACAATTTAGTACATGAAACCAATGTAAAAGCCAAGGAGAGAATTGCTCAACTCCAAGAGATTGCTTCTCACACTTCGGCATCTAGCAAGCATTCAAAGCGCTCAAACTTCTCAAGGACAAAATCCTCACAATGTTCAAAGAGTTCAACACTCAACCAGCAACTTATCCAAGCCCGTGCTAAAGCAGAGGCTACCAAGATACAGGCAGCCTTTGCGCAAAGGAAGGCTAAAATAGAAATGGTAGCTCTAGAGAAACAATGTGAGCACGCCACAGCCATGGCAACACTAAGAGTTCTAGAACAAGCTGCCAACGGGAGTGAGGGAGACAGTGCCAGCTTAAGTGACTTGGATACCGAGGATCCCCTTAAGCGCACCAATGACTATGTACAAAACCAAAATAGTGAACCCCTCATTGCCTCAAATGTTCCTGACAGTAGAGATATTCCTCCAAAGCAACAGGGCACAGACTCTTTGACAGACCCCTGCGCCCAAGGTCTGTACAATGCACTAACCACTAACTGCCCTGACCTTTCTTCACACACCATAATGCACCAGCAAGCTCAACGCATAAAACCCCAGAAGGAAATCTACTCTCATGCTGTGCGCCAAATCCCTGGCAACCATACTGCTCCAAACGTATCCCTGACCAGGTCTACAGACTATAAACCGCCACCAGGGATAAATACCTGTGCGACCCCATACTACCCTAAGTTGCTCAACCAGAATACCACAGACAACATGATCAACACCTTTCAACCTGCTGTTCCCTGCCCAAACTTCGAGATGTCAGATTTAGCAAAGTATATGGTTCGCCACGAACTCACCAAAACTAGCCTTTCCAAGTTCGATGACCAGCCTGAAAATTACAGAAGCTGGAAAAGCACCTTCAGAACTACAATTAATGGCCTTGGCATTACTCCTGCTGAGGAACTTGACCTGCTGATCAGGTGGCTTGGCCCACAGTCTACAGAACGTGTCAAGAGGCTCAGGGCTGTACACATTGATAACCCCGCAGCGGGCCTCATCGCTGCTTGGCAAAGACTAGAACAAAGTTTTGGTAGCCCTGAAGCCATAGAGGATGCTTTGTTTAAACGACTGCAGAATTTTCCAAAAATATCCGGTAAGGACAATCAGAAATTCCTGGAACTCAGTGACCTTCTCTTAGAGCTCCAGCTGGCCAAAGCAGACGTTTACCTCCCTGGCCTCAGCTATCTGGACACTGCTCGTGGAGTAAACCCTATAGTTTCCAAGCTGCCATACACTATTCAGGAAAAATGGGTAACGCTTGGGTCAAAGTATAAAAGAGAGAATAAAGTCTCCTTTCCCCCATTCTCCTACTTCTGTGAGTTTGTCAAGAATATTGCAGAAACTAAGAATGACCCTAGTTTCTCCTACAATGAGCTCAATGCCCTTGGCCCCCCCCCTCAGGCCTACGACAGACCGCACTCTAATCTTAGAAACTACAGGGGTCCAGTATCGGTGAAAAAGACTAATGTGCTTCCACCTCCTACATCAACTCCTGACGAGAACAGTCAAGGTAAAAAGATTGAGAATCCTAACCGCCTATGTCGTATTCATAAGAAACCTCATCCCCTCAAAAGGTGCATTGGCTTTAGAAAGAAACCTCTCCAAGAGCGCAAAGAGCTCCTAAAGACATATGGGGTGTGTTTCAGGTGTTGTGCTTCTACGGAACATTTTGCCAAAGACTGCAAAACCCCCATCAAGTGCACAGAGTGCAATTGTGAGGATCACGTGCAGGTGCTACATCCATCTCAGTACATCCCTGCAACTTCTGCAGACTCCCCTCCTGTGTCAAGGTACGGCGGGGAGACTACAGACCAATTAGCAACCTTAGTGTCTTCTTCCTGCACAGAAATCCGCGGACAAGATCTTTGTGACAAGTCCTGTGCTAGAATATGTTTAGTTAAAGTATATCCAAAAGGTCATCCAGAAAGGTTTCTTAAAGTGTATGCCATCCTAGATGATCAGAGCAATCGGTCCCTTGCAAGATCGGAGATCTTTGATCATTTCAACTTAAAGGGAGACGCCTACCCTTACACTTTGGGTACATGCAGCGGCATTACAGAGGTCTCTGGAAGAAGAGCCAGTGGACTCGTATTATCTTCTCTCAAGGGTGATCAGGAGTTCCCCTTACCTACACTCGTCGAGTGCAACCAGATCCCATCCAAAAAAGAAGAGATTCCCACACCAGAAGCTGCTCTTCACCATCCTCATCTTAGGGCTATAGCTAAAGAGTTGCCAGCCTTCGACAAGAACACAGATATCCTACTTCTCCTGGGCAGAGACATTCTCCAAGTACACAAGGTACGTCAACAAATTAATGGACCACATGATGCTCCATTCGCCCAACGCCTTGATCTAGGTTGGGTTATCATAGGCAATATCTGTACAGGCAAAATGAAGATACCCACCAAGATCTCTTCCTTCAAAACACACATTTTGCCAGATGGTCGCAGCCCTTCTCCTGCGGTGGCTATCGACGGATTGAGAAGGACAGCTCAAAGAGGAGAAAAGGAGTATGGATCTGATGCCCCTTTAATTCTGACACCAGCTACAATACTCACCCAAAAGGTCGGGACTACTGCAATTCCTCCTGGGAACTTTGATTGTAGCAATATTTTCAGATGCCAATGGCAGCAGGTACAACATCTGTCTGTATTTTGGCATCGTTGGAGAAACAAATACTTACACATGCTTCAGAGCCGTCACAAATGGCAGACGTCTAAACCTGACCTTCAGGTAGGTGACCTTGTCCTTTTGAAGGAGAATGAGATTCATTGCAACGAATGGCCAATGGGTATTATCACTCAGGTCATGCCCAGTGGTGATGGAAGAAACCGCAAGGTAGAAGTCAAGGTGACTAAAGGAGGTGCTGAATGCCGTTTCTTCCGGCCAATCACCAAACTAGTACTTCTTCTGCCAAGGGAAGAAACCACTTGACAGTCCATTACTCAGGTCACAGCTCGACGGAACGCGTTTATGAATTGCCAGCTGTGTCACTCAAGAGCATTCTTGGAACATTCTATCCTCACTGGAGTATAACATGGGTTGGTGGAAGTTTTGGCCTAGTGCGGCTTCCCTAGGCTGAAGATCAGTTCCACTTGTTAGAGTTCTGAATCCTGTCATCTTGGACTATGACTTACATCCTAGACACAGGACCTTTGAGTCTTACGGCTCAACTTCATGTTTATTCTGTTTATTATTGTATTATTGTATGTTCTTCCACTCTACATTGCTCATTGCAACATTTCTTTCACTTGTGGACTTTAATAGTTATTGTGTTTCAGATAATTTTGAAATCTAAACATTTCATGCGGGGAGTGTCATGTCTCATAGTTTATTTTGTATTTTGATTTATATGCTGTTTGCTACTGGCTAGTATTTGTCCCTGCTGGGCTCCCTTAGTCAGGTTGTATTCAGCTAACCCCTCCCCTTTCCGGTAGATTCTGTGCTGTTAACTATACTGTCTGGTAGCAGCCATTTTCTGATGTGATTTGTTAGCAAGAACTACTGTCTTTTCACCTGCACATCTGTACATATTTTCAAGGATTGTCAGCATGAAGATTAAAACTTTACTGAGATCCTCTTCTACATGTCAGTTTTGCTGAGTTGACACTGTCTGCTGAACTTTCATTGTGTGAGTACTGGTCAATACAGACTTAGCAGTTGGTCTCAGGAACCCATATCTCACAGCTTTGTTAAGTGAGGCAGAATAAGGAGGTACCATCAGGCACCAGACCATCAGACATTTGCCTGGGTTGCTGGATAGCCAGCACACAGGTAGATCAATCTGTGAATAAGTCTTGCTGACAGATCCACTTGTGTATATAAGAGGCCCTTCAATGTGTTTTAAGAACCTGAGCTGATGGGTGTTAGTCACAAAAACTCCATTATACATTATTGTACTTGTACATGATTAAGCTGTCTCCTTACACCTCATCAAGTGTCTTCTTAGAAGTAAAGGGTTCCTTAATACTTAAATATTAATTAGTAACTGCTCACATAGTGCAACTATAATGCAATTCATTACATCACTAGGCATGCTTATAGATCATGTTTTAAAATATTTCACTGGCTGTTTGTCATGTCATCATACTAATGAGTAATACTTCAAAACCTCCAGAGTAGGACGTGGAGGAAATATACTATACATTGAGGGGACAATGGATACACATAGACCCACACCACGCTTACATTGTTCTTGCATGTGGTCAGCAGGCAAACAGACTAAACTATTAGATTAGCTATATAAGGTAAATAATGGTACCAATTAAGGCATTAGTGGACACCTACCTGCAGTGCATTTTTATGGTATTCCTGATGGCCACGCCATGCCTAAATACAAACAATTGAAAGCACTGCACAACCTATATTCTGTGATCATATTTAGCCCATTCTCTATGGTATTTAGAAGAAAATATGCACTTGAAGCATATCTTATAGTTTTTGCCTGAGGAGGCAGGAAAGCAGCAGAGTCACTGTGGGGTAAAACAGAAAGAAAGCTGCAAGTGAGGTAAGGGGTTTTTTTTCAAGTGGGCTCCATTGTTACATTTTAGCCTCACCTACTTTCAGACGTAAACATTTCATGGCCATGCTAAGACATGTGTTATGTACTCAATTGATTTTTCTTTAGGGAATGGTAAGATGTTATCTTTGGTGTATACGTGTTTAGTAAGACAGTTCATAGGGTCTAACAGCAGGGACATTGTAAATGAATTGGGTTTTTTAAACAGTAACTATAAAAACTATGGTAACAGATGATACAAGTTTGGAGGAACAGCAAACACTGTGCTTCGATGTTACTTAATCAACCAAAACATGGCGTAATAGTATCTGATATGTTAATGAAGCCATCTTGGACTATTTATGTTTACTTGTTTGCTCTTCATGCCTTGTTGATTCTTGTTTAATTCTGCTACCTACTTAACTGTGAGTGATATTTGGAAAATTGTATTTAGAAATCTCTGATGTTCTAAAAGGACTTTACTAAAAGCCACACAATGAAGTTGCATTGTGAGAAGTACTTTTCAACCCTGCTGGAAACATTCTTATCATGCAGCTGCACTGGAAATAATTATGTTAAAAAATCTTTTTTCTGGGGAATGGCGAGAGATAAATAGTCCAAGATGGCTTCATTAACATATCAGATACTATTACGCCATGTTTTGGTTGATTAAGTAACATCGAAGCACAGTGTTTGACTTAGATATTAAATTTTTTGACTTAGATATTAAATTTAAAAAAATGGATTAAAGAATTTTAAAAAAACATTTAGACAATAGCCAGGCAACCTTTTGTTATACTAAGTTCATTAAACTGCATAACAGATAAGACGTCTTAATACATAATACATAGAATACACATTATTCACTAAGAATTCATTTTAAAACAAATTTATTTTTTGATAAACCAGCAGCTAATGCTATTTTGATTCATTTGCTCTTTTACTAAACAGCATCAATTAACCTCAATTTAATGTTCATTCAATCAATATTTATTTGTCAACTTTTAAGCCACAATGTATTCAGTGGTTTTGAGGTCATTCTATTTGGCTGTAATTTCCTGGGCACCAAAGTGCTAGTATACTGGGTATTTATCAAAGGCATGGGATAATAATATTAAGTTTGCACTACTATAACATTTATTCGAGAATGCGTAGTATGTGTTACCGTAACTTTATTCATAGCTTTACAATGGGAAAAATATGGTTTTCTTCTCTATTGACACAATGGGATGCAGCATAAGGTATGACTCATGCAATAAATGTCTCCCTGTGTTCCACTTTCAAAGCAACTTCAAGTTCAACAAAGCACAGTAAGCATCTTTGCCACGTGAACCAACCTGAACATAGTATTTTCTCATAATGTAAAATTATGTTTAGAAAGTTTACAAGTAGTGCAAAAAATAAACACAGTATATGTTTCTTAGCAAGCCATGATTGCATGGCTCTGGCATACTTAGGTCCAGCAGGCCACCATAAGTAATAGATTATTGAGGCTTTGCATGATGTTGTAAGGTATGGAGGATGTTATTGCTTCCTGAAAGGTCACTCATCTCCCAATAATCTCCCACATTTCCCTTCCCATTTCCCTTTCCCTTGTGCATCAGCATACCTGGGAACTCTCCGGGTTTGACCGCCCACCGACGTCAGCGAGACCACCCGCTGACATCAGTAGGCAGTCCTCGCTGCGTACAGCAAGGGTAGCCGGAGCCAAGAAGTTCCCAGGTATGTGCATCAGTCATTTTCAATGTGACACATCTACTGAATCAATTGATA
This sequence comes from Spea multiplicata, assembly GCA_009364415.1. Lineage (NCBI taxonomy): Eukaryota > Metazoa > Chordata > Amphibia > Anura > Pelobatidae > Spea > Spea multiplicata. Next base: position 39,081 of record VKOC01016598.1, on the reverse strand, counting down.
TGGGGACAAGAACAGTTATGGGCTATAGTCTGGGCTATAGTCAGCTCCATTGTCAATTCAATGCATCAAAAATCTGTGTTTGCAAGTGAGATCATCAGATTGCATGTTTTTGTATTGTATGGTTTATTGAAACCAGGATTTCATTCAATATTGAGTCAAACCTCAATGAGTGCTGCCCAACATTTTCTCTACAAAGGCACTGCTGTGCATTTACCCTTAAACACGGTGTTAACTATCACCGAGTAGTTTTCAGTCAATGAAAGTCTCAGTTTGAGTAAAACTTACAGACTGCTGGGTTCTTTACAAAGTATTTCTGTTCAGACTGGTAATAACACCTATTCATACTGTATGTTTTCTTACTGCTTTATGCAAGTATTTCTATAGAGGCATAAAATATGGGAAAACTTGTTATATAGAATACATAAATAAGAAAAGGCTGACCATAAGTCCCGCTTTTCCAAAATGAACACACTTGTCAACCTGTCATGTCTATACCGAAAGCTACTAATCGTCAATAATGGTACACTCCTATGTTGCAGGGCACCCATATTACATTAAGCTTGGCACAAATGGGAGAAAGCAAACGCTTTTGCTTTGTTTTACTTTAGGAACTATAGCATTACTTACTAGCAAAATGTAGGTGACTTTCTCCAAGCATCTTTTGAAGGGTACATTTTTATTTACAATGTAGCAAGACCTAAGGTGTCCATAGGATGCCGTCAATCCATTTATTATTTGTTAATTCCTAAGATAAAGTGCTTCAAAAACATCTTATAACTAGGTAGACCTATGGATCTCTGTGCTTTTTTAAGGTTCTTCCCACATGTGTACAAGATAAATGACTGTCCATTGATCCCTTTGAGAAATGATTAATCTATATGTGACACTTCAACAGGGAAAATAGGAAGGTGCCCTCACCAAGCTGCCCAGCATTTAAAAGATTTCACCATGTACTAGCATATTAAGCAAATACAAATAAATGCTGCCATTACAAATGTAGACATAATAGAGCAATTAGATGTGAAACTCCTTCTTGTAACAGCTCGCAGTCACTTATAGAGTTTATTAATTAATACCCACTTTTGTGTCAAAGTACGGCTGCAACATGTGCTGCAGTACATAGAAAGTGTCATTGTGTGGGTAATTTCTGGAAACCAAAGTAATTAATTTGCTTTTAACAAAATAGATAATAGAGCTTCCCGCAGAAAAAAAGGTATGTTTCACCCAGTGACAAAACAAAAAAAAACAGAAGATGAACATAAAGGGCATTTGAATGACATCAATTATTAACACCTCCAGTATGCAGAGAGGGAATTCTATTAACAGTTATTATGGAGTGGGTTAAAGTCAGTAGGAAATGGTCCATTACTAAGTTGATTTTTTATTTGAGTTAAGGATTAATTTGACTAAAGTGAACCGACTTAGGTCACACACACTGGAGTGCTAAGTTCATCCATTCTCCTCCAAAATTAAAATAAAAAAGTTTTGAATACATAAATAACGAATAAACAATTGTTCTTTTTTCTTTATTATCTAACGTAATCAATTACAATTGTTTGTAGCTTTATAGTGATTACTCTACCTCAATTAATTTACTTCCATGTCCTTTCTCTGTTTTATTATTATTATCTTTGATTTATTAAGCGCCAAAATAGGGCAGTTAACACATACATATAATATACATGAATATACATATATATATATATAGAGAGAGAGAGAGATAGATACCATTACATAAGTTATTGTGGGTAAAGGTGATGGAAACCCTTCCATTTAAATCTAAGGGGTAGTAGAGGTATTATTAAACACTCATCTACAGACACCAGACAAGCCAGAAGGCTTGTTTTTCACTCAGAAATCGCATGGTGCTGCCACAACCCAAACGGATTCTGGGTAGGCGCATGCAAATAAGGTTAACAATTATCACCTTTGCCTCTCTATCCACTTTATACATGGATCCCTTGAAAGTAATTATATATATATATATATTGCAAAGTGCTTTATTTAATAACATTTTTCCTCTTTTTCTTCCACTTCCCACATTATTTTTATTGGCGTTCAGTGCACAAAAGACCCCTTAATATGGCTGGGCCACTGCCCTGCTTAAATAAAGATGATGCTAAATGGAAGTGCATGTATGTACTACAAAACAGACACTTACAGCTAATTCTCGTCTTTTCTAATTATGTTGACAAAACTCTTATTGATTTCTTAGATATTATCACACTAATTCAACATCAACTACACTCCTCCTGTTGTGGTCAGTTAATGATTTCCTTATCATGCTTCACAATTGAAAGCACTATCCTATATCATCTACCAGAGGTAACCCAAGCACCATTGTATTTCCGGAAGCGCTATTATATTTACAGCTATATTAGAAAAAACTATTCTAGTGGAATAGAAAAAAAATAGGAATGAGATGCCAATATTGTGGGAAACTGACAAAATGTGTGTTTTTTTGCCACAAAATATTTTTTTTTCATTTAGGTAGAAAATAAAAGTATTACATTTCCACAAATCCCTAAACTATAGATTTGCTTTCTATATGCAATTACAAACTGTTTGTTCATTTAGGCAAGATTGTAATAAACTATAATATGAAATTATTACAAAGAAAATTATATGAAAGAGCCCTTCCCAGCACAAATTATTTTTTTAAATTTAGTATTATATTTCATTTATAAAGTACCATAAGATAAAAATAAAAGCAAATTACGGTATGTCATCAGAAAATATGTAAAATAAAGTAAATAGTTCAGTATTATTCTGTTTGCTAATTAAACGGAACAATATACAATTTATTAATACATTTGTTAATAAAAAAAAGTTTCATAAATAAATAAGACGTTAAACACTGAGTTTTGATTCACCAAATTTTAAAAAAAAATGTGAATGATCACAAATATAGGTTTATTTCATGAAAGTAATCAGAAAATGTTAATAAAAAAAACCTTCACTGTATGAAACCTCAGTTTCATCAAAAGCCTCAGATAAGGATGGGATTTCAGATGTGGCTGCAATCTGTTCTATTAACTTCCACGAATCCACAATGCATTACATCATGTGCAAAAATCCCCCACGATGACGCATGTTTCAGAAATCAAGTCTGCCCTTTGAAAGCTGAACTGAAGTTTATTGATCTTAAAAACATGCAGTGAGAAATTAGTCATTGGGGACTTTTATAGGCATCCTATGATGCTTTTATCTTCTCTCCTGGAAATGCCTATGTTCTCCAATTTGTTAAAAGCATTCCTGACTTATGGTGGTCTCAATAGGATTAGATGACACGCTCTTGTTTGCTCAGAAATGCAAGCAATGAGGGTAAAATGGCTTATTTAACGCTATTCTTTTTGTCTGAACACTAATATCTAGGTGTATTTTATATAGCTTCTCAGTCTACATTTTTAACCCCGTTTATACCACAGCTTTGTTTTGCCAAGCTGTTATACAAGCCCATGATAATATTCATCATCCCCACCCATGTTAACATTGTGCATGCCAGTGGTTGATAAAACCTCTGCAGAGCCACATCATACATTTTACACTAAATCATGCTGATCATTTTATTGTTTCTATACCAATATACTCTCTACAGAAAAATGGCAGATACCAATAAATTCAGGCGGAAAGTGGTAAAAGACATGCAAAAATTCTCGCAACCAATAGAATATTTTTGTTGACGCATACCTCCAAAGTGTCCTCTACTCAGCCCGCTTCCACATGTGGCCCCACCCAGGTCCAGACTGATAATCACGAGGCAGCCCTTTAAGGCCAGCAGCCACCTGATAATGTAAGTGTGACCGACACATTAATATGCGTGGCCGCACGTTACGTTTTATGCCCGGATAGTGTGCAACTGAGCATAGCCGGCCGGCAGCCACACACTGCTACACCTTATCTTCCTGATACAAATATAGACCATTGTATTGCCATGTTGCTTTTAAGGTTTTCTTTCTTCAACTACTTTTGACTATTAACATCAGTTTTCACTAAAAGGTGAGTCTTTTTTTCACTTGTTGGCACTAGGTGTTCCTATAAGTAGTGGCTCTGCTTCCTTCTAACCTAAACCATATTTTGAAAAAATATATAGTACTGCACATAAAAGCCCTAAAAACATTGGTTTGAGCCAAGGTCAATGCTCAGTTGATCCTAAATCCTGTAGGGATAGCTATTCATAGTAGAATACAGGCCAACTTTTCCTGTTAGACACAGCCCTGTTTTTCAAAATGATGCTCTTCTGGTTTTACATTCTATTTACAAATTAACTGTTGCTCAGAATGCTAAATGTGATGTTTCAGACATCCATATTTGTTGGGGGTCTTGGACAAAAAATAATCAGAATGGGGTGCACACCATAAAAGGTATACACTTTCAGATTCTGAGATGCTGCTGAAATGAGCAACATGTACACAAAACAAAGCAAGCGATCAGCCCACATCCAGCAAATACTATTTAAAAACACCTACTCCATGACGCTATATGGTCGCATATGCTTCTTCCGCAACTACATCAAGGTACTCCAATTTAAGTGAGTCTTATGAAATTTTACATGGCATGGAGACTCTCATGTAATTTAAAGCCACCTCTGGACACCATTAGCTTGGTCTTGGTGCTGGTTTGTAATGCTGAGCGCCAGAATATGATGTCATTTCCGGCGCTCAGCAGTAAAGCAGGGCACACTGTGGCAGAGCAGGGAGACTCGCCGCAGGACTGCTGAAATGTAAGTACAAAGGGGGGGTAGGGTAGATAAAAGGGAGGGAGAGGAAGGGTAGATAATAGGGAGGGAGAGGAAGGGTAGAGGGAGAGGAAGGCTGGCGTCGGCGCGGGGGGGTGGCATTTTAAACTTCATCCCAGGCGGAATTATGTCTTGGGCCGGCCCTCCCTGTGGGGCAGAAGGAATTTTTGACCCTAAGGTTTGGTCAGAGCCTGTAAATATGCACAAAATATACACAGAAAATAGAGGGCACACCCTAAAAAGATACTCAGACTCAATTAATGAGTTGAATATAATTTTGTGTAATTTCATGCTTGTTAACATCAGCATTCAAACTACTGGGATCACAGTGTTCTATGCATTGTAAATGTTATGATGGGGCTGTCCAACATGATCCTTGAGGACTGTTCTCCTGCCAAAGTTTAAGGATTCCTCCAATTAACATTTAATTATCCATTTAATTTCATGCATTACTAACAATGTGCTAAGAATTACCCTAAAAGCTTGCTAAGTCTGTGGTCATTAAAGATCAGAGCTGATAAACCCAACATGTTGGTCTATTGAGGATCTTGAAGATACCACCATACCTATACAATTTATACACATGAACAACCCTAGATCTACCATTTTTAAACACATATTGTGTGAATGGTTTTAAAGGTTTCATTGAATCCTCTTTAAAGGTGCTGTTATACCAAGTTAGCATAATTTAACACCATTACAAAAAAACTGCATCATTACAAACATCATTTCTAATACTCTTTAATGCCAAACCACTCCCAGGAATATTTCTTTAATCATGTACATTTTCATCTAATTTAAGATTTTTCAGATAAGGCTAGGTTTCCACTTGGTTTTTTTCTGCTAAAAACGCCCATAAAAACGCCAATAGCGCCACCTGGCGTTTTTTTTGTGAAAAAACGCTGCAGCCAGATGTTAGCTGTTCTTCAATAGGAAATCGCAAAATGCCATTTCCACTTGGCGTTTTTCTGTTTGGCGTTTTTTCAGTCCTGTTTGGCGTTTTTCTGCTTTTTTGGGCTCTGTGGCAGTTTTTCAAAATCGCAGCATGTTGACACTCTGGCGTTTTTTGCAAGGAAATCTTGGCGTTTTTCTCCAATAGAAGTCTATGGGAGAGAAAAAACGCCATGAAAAAGCCATGTGGGTTTTGTGCCTTGGCGTTTTTTATGGCGTTTTTTCCACAGTTACAATGCAGAGGATGGACCCGGTATCTGTGTGTCCTATGAGAAATAGGCTGGAAACAAACAGTTTCACACAAAACAAAGTTCATATTGAATTTTACACCATTTGGAACAAACAAACAAACAAACAAACAAAAAAATACCCGACGCATCAACTGGATCCTGCGCGCCAAAAGCAACAGCAAACAATTTGCACCATCATTTGGGGCAAATCTTCTTAGAGGAGCAGACATTCGGAATAAAGCATGCCTTACAAACCACAGAAAAGAGAAAAAAGGGTCCGCCGGGGCGTTTAAGTAGAACTCTACCAAGTAAATGACATCAGGAGAGGGCAAATACTTGCCATTTATCCTAATCCCTTTTAGCTGGGTGAAACATCTAACTTGTAAAGGCTGGAAAAACTGCCTAAGGTCAAAAAAAGCAATTTCCACAGAAAGGCTAAAACGCCAGAAAAAACTCCATAAAAAACGCCAAAACGCAGGAAAATGCAGTGGCAGTTTTCTTGGCTTTTTTCCTGGCGTTTTTCATCAAGAAAAAAACGCAGGACAAAAACCCAAGTGGAAACCTAGCCTAATGAAAAATTGTCATGTGACAAAAGAGCACACTTCCAGGTGGTTTTTTTTTTGGTAATGTATTTTTTTTCCAGTTAGAGAAACAAAGAAAAAGGAAGAAAATTGGATACAGAAAGGAAAAAAGCATAAGGAAGGAATAATATACCGCATGTCAGATTCCATACACAAGTCACATTGTCACATAGCGGTAATAATATGAATATAATGCTTTCATACTTTTATATCCATTAACAATATTATTCTTCTTCTAGATATGGCACAATATTATTGTGCCATATCTCAAAAACTATGGTACAAACGGCTAAAGCCTTTTCTGGGGACATAGGTTAACAAGACACATTAGATACATTTTTACCATCATGTCTATAAGTTACAAATACTTTATATTCTTCACCACAAACATAATAAAAATAAGGAACCCTATATAACAAAACCATATATTCTAAGTGTAAAACAACTTTTGCCAGGAAAAATCTGCACCTTAATAGTAGTAATAATATCAGTGTGCGTGGGTGAATAAATAAAATACAGATGAATAAAAAGTGTCTAAAAAGATGTTTCATGTTGTAGTTCTGAGCTTTTTATCTTGCGGTAGGAATATTATTTCTCTCAGTATTTCACTAACAAGACTTCATGTGAAATGGATGTTAGTCTCAAAAGGCTCTTACTACAAGAGAGAGGAATATACGGTTTCAAGAAACTCCTTTTAATGAAGCATAAGAAGAGCATTATAAGTTGTGCCTTGCATTAGAGATGAGAGATTGCTACTGACACCATTTTGAGACACATTTATTTGAAAGGAAAAAAAGCAAGCATTGGAACACATGAAACATTTCCTGAGACTGTGTACCTGAAATATCAATTAGGTTTGATGAGTTCTGATAGAGCAGGATTTAGGTTCTCTGTTCTGCTATTATTTGGATGTTGCAGGACCTAGAATATATATGATCCTCTGCTAGCTCATGCACAAATTATATTGCCCAAATAGTATTTCATTGGACTATATATATTTCAATTATCCCCAGCCGGTCAGAATTAAAGTAGAGCGACTCTGGAAATCTCTGGGATAGCCTGTCTAAAAAACATGTAGATCAAAAGCATGGCATTCTCCAAATCTAATTATATGTCAGCACCTGCAAAGGCCAATGCGAGTATAAAATGGGGTATTGATTCATGAGAGGAGGATATCATGTTTATAAACAAATAATAAGACCTCACGTTGAATATGTGGTTCCATTCTGGGTGCAGGTCCTTAATAAGGAGGCTATGGAACTCTAGATTGTAAGCTTGTGAGCATGGCTCTCTCCACCAAATGTATCGGTTTGTCTTAGTCTGTCAATTCTTGTATTGTCATATCCCTTGAATTTATGTATTGTATTAAGCACTGCGTAAACTGTTGGCGCTATATAAATAAAAGATAATAATAATAATAATAATAATAGAAAAGGTACAAAGGAGGGCTACAAAATTAATTAGAGGATTGGAAGATCTTAGTTACAAACAGAGACTACAAAAGTTCCGCCCATATACACTAGCAAAGTGATGTCCTTGAGGAGATATTATAATATTGTATAAATATGTGTAGGGACAATATAAAGGGCTGACCAGTGACCTGTTTATTAACAGAAATGTATAAAGAACATGCAGTCGTCCTCTAAGACTGGGAGAGCAAAGATTTACCGTATCTGAAAAAGACCCCTCGTCTTATAATCAGGGTCGTCTTATAATCAGACCTCAAATAGGTCTGAGTATGAGACTAAGATCCAGATCCCCCACAGCGCTGCAGGGGACCTGGATCCTCCTGTCTTATGCCCCCCAGAACTTACTTGCTTCTGATTCCGCTGCAGCCGGAAGGAGGTGCATTTAGCAGTGGGGGTCATCTGTGTCCATTGCACAGACCTTCCCTGACTGTCAGAGAGAATTCCCCACACCGGTGCAGGGAACTCTCCTCACTGACAGCCGCTCACTGACAGCCGGGGAAGGTCTTTAGACAACCCCCGCTGCTAACCACACCTCTTTCCGGCTGCAGCGGACGTTGCCTACGTGAATCACATAGACGTATACCTGCTGCCCGGACAACACACCGGGGAATCAGAAGCATGGGTAAGTTTGGGGGGTTAAATGGGGGGCATAAGGCATTTCTGTCGGCAGAGTGCTCTATGAAATGCTTTTTATCCCTCTTAATGCCACTCTGCCTCCTGAAATGCCTTATACCTCGCTATATGCCACTCTGCCCCATAATATGCCTTTAAACCCCCTAAATGCCAGAGTGGCATATAGGGATATAAGGCATTTCTGGAGGCAGAGTGGCACATAGGGGGTCCAAAGGCATATCATGGGGCACAGTGGTATTTAGAGGGTTAAAAGGCATGTCATGGGGCACAATGGCATATAGGGGGTATAAGGTATTTCTGGGGCAGAGTGGCAAGCTTGGGGGCAGATGTGCATAACTGGGGGGGCAGGTTGGAAAATAAAAGGAAATAAAAGGAAAAAAATAGTTTACTTGAATTAACATTTAGTGGTAAAACTTTTTTCCTATAGGTTCTTCCTATATTGAGGCTTTTTCTTTTTTTCCTAAATTAATATTCAGATTTCATCTTATAATCAGGGTCATCTTATAATCGCGCAAATAAGGTAATACACAACAATTGACGGGTTTCTTTACAGTAAGAGCAATAAATTCACTACCAAGAGAGGTGGTGCTATGAAATGCAAAGTATGCCTTCTAAAGGGTCTGGATATGTTTTTTAGAAATGCAAGACAACCACAAATGATAGAATATACATTAATATTTTGGAGCTTCTTGATCCAAGGGGAGATCTGAATAAAAAATCCTTTTGGAGTCATGAGGGATTTTTTCCCCCCTAAATGGCAAAATCCAAAACATTTTTGAATCAAAAGCAGAAAAGATAAGAAGAAAGGTTGAACTTTATGTACTTAGGCGTTTTTTCAACCTAAATTACGTTGTTACTATGTAATCAATAGGATATGTACATGTGAATGAAGTCCGTTACTCCGATTGAACCAATAGGAATTCATCATATTAAATTAACAGTTGAAGTCCCTGTAATCCACTGTACTTTTAACCAAGTACAAAGTTGATTCGGATGTATTAATAGTTAAATATGCAGTATATCTATATACGTTTATTTATATATTGGTAATTAGTGTCCAGTGGGTATCCTGCTTGATTTTTCCTAAAACCTGTAGTGGAGTAAATAGAGCTGGATATAAATATATTCAGCTACACACATCTCAGTTATTTTCTCTTGTGATCCGCCTGTTACACGCTGCTCACATCGCGCACATATGCAGGATTTTGTAGACTGTTGAAACAATATCACTTTTGAAACTGCAGGAACAGACAGTTTGCAGCAAACATGTTTTTGACTGCACGCCCATTTTCAGCTCAATTACACAGACTGGGAAGCTTTGTGAAGACTGGATGCTGTCGGTTCAGCCATAATAATAATGTTAGGAAGGCTATGTTTACTTCCTGTGATCAGAACACTGTCAAAAACATAAGTGCACCCAGCCGCATGAGCAATAAAAATACTTCCATGGTTTCCTGCAGAGACCAGGAAAGGATAGAACTTACAACAAAGCATAAAACGGATGATGGTCCGATAAGTGTAAGGACCCAAGAGGTAGTAGCAAACACATAGAACAGAGAATATGAACTAATCCAAAATACTGTTTGTTATAACACTATATATAAAAATTTAGAAACAGAAATATTTCGTTTTCTCTCAAATTTGTTTTTATTTTTTAAAAAAAAGTTTAATTAGAGAAAAAGTGCACTACTGTACTTTCATTTTCAAAATTGTAGATCATGGCCTTTATTCTGTTGTAGATCATGGTCCTTCGTCTGTTGTTGATCAGTATCCTTTGTTTTATGTTCTAAGAAACAAATATCCTAACTAATTGAGCCTATATTTGCAGAAGAAGAGCAACGATAAATATGTGGATGTGTGGATAGAGAGACTGAATGTCGCAGGAATAGACTAGGGATTAAAACTGGCACTGGAACTGCACACTACTCATTTACACTTTTGCAGTTGCCTATTTCCAGCAGGCAGTCACACATTAATAGATGGGATGGGCTGCACAAGTGGTACAAGGGAGGCACATGCAGGCAATATCAGTGTGTAGCCCACCAGGTATTTGTCTGGGTTTGCCCAGAAGCTCCTCCATTTTTGTCCGCTAATAACCTCCTGTGAACTACGACCAAAGAGCAGAACTGGTGATATCCTCTCCCCCATGTCCCCGAATGTGCTGCCATTTTTCTGGAAGGTCACCAGGGGGTCATTTTTGTGGAGATGCCAATGAAGATAGAAGACGAAGACAGAAGAGAGAAGAACAAAAAGGTGAAGAAAAAGGAGGTGATGAGGATGGAGAAGAAGCGGAGCTGCGAGACACAGAAGCAGTCGGCATGAGAGAGAGCGTGAATGAGAGTGTCATGAATTTAAAAAGCCCACTGATTTCATTCAAAACAAATGGTTAAGAAACTGAATTTATTGTCCAAAAACAAAAAGCCCTAAAACTAAATTTTCAAAGACTAAGTGTAGCCTACCCCAAAGCCCAATCTTCAGTTACTAGCTACTATTCCCATATAATCATCTACCAATGTTGCTTCTGATGCGCAGCAAACATTCTGAGGTATTACAAAAGGGACACAAAGGCTTGAAACCAAAATAGGATACTTGGTAGTTTTGCAGCTGTTGTGGTGAGATCTGGCACCAAAATATGATGACTGCAGGGAGCACAGAGCTGTTTTTGGCGATCCAATTCCTTTCTTAAGTTTAAAAACTCCAGTCATTCACTCTTAAAACTTAATGAGCTGTAAAGCAATTTACTTTCTTCATAACATGATGTTCTCCATTAATGTTTTGTTATTAATATTCAGTTTGCGTTCAATGAGTTATAACATAGCAGTTCTTCTCTTATAACAATATTCACTTCGCTGTAGGAAATTAATGTGCGGGAAACAGGAATCTTGAATTGCAGTATATGGTTAATAACATCAAAATTGTTCATAGGTTATGTATCATATTGTATTGCCTCCATTGTTATTCTGTGTATCCCTTTGATCATTAGCTTTTTGTGAGTCAGCTGTTTGACCTGGTTTGGTTCGTATTGACATGACTCACTGTGACTCTGAGGACCACCACATTAAGATATCTTTAATAAAGCTTTGAGTAAAAAAAAGTATTTAGAAAAAAAAAGTAAACTTGTATTTAGACCCAAAACCCTGGCTAAATTCTTACTTGGCTCTGTCTCTGAAGTTTGTGTCTCTCCCAACTCAACGTGCTTGAGAGTCACCATTTAGTTCCGAACCTCTAGAGACAGCAAGTATTCAACGCTTACGAAATTGTAAAATGATTGCTTGCTATTTGGCTACACTAGATAAACCAACACTAAGTTGTTTTTGAGATATGCCAAGCATTTCAGATAAATTAAATGCAACTAAATTATGCAAGCACAAAGATCCAACATATTCTTCCACTCAATTTATAAAGAGAACTCTGATGATCAAAAAGCACAATTATAGATTTATGTTAGCAGTTCAGAACTTTTTTTAAAAATAAACAGACAGATGATCAATAGCAATTTCACACAAATTGCAAGTTCAATCATGTTTACCATTTTTCTTACATTTTTATTTAAACCTAAATAGTACATGATTACACATTATATTGCAAAACCTCTGCCAGAAATGTGACAAGCTATGGGAAAAATATGTCTCAAAACAGTATTCCTAATGGAGGCAATACTTGGCAATTACATAATTTGGCATCATATTTGGATGTTAGTTTCAAAAACTGTCATTAATTACAATTCACTGAAAACAAGAGACTTACAGTAACTGTACAAAGTAACCTTAAGAGACCTAGCTTACTCTATAAAAGAACAGAGAAAGGAGAAGGCAGTTAATGCCATGATCCCACATAATGCTCACTGAATTAACTAACTGTTTTCTTGGCAATGTGGAAGCTAAATTAGTGTGCAATTAAATATTTAAAGGAATAGATTGTCATTTTTGGATGAAAAAATGGAACAAATTATAAATGAAAACTGAATAATTTATAAAAATTAGAAATGCTGTTTTGTTGTCCTCCTTAAAACTTAGTGAACCCCAATTTCTCAGTCAAATTGTTTATGCATGCATTTTTATAGTAGTTTGCATTACCCATCTACTATCTTCAATAGATGTCCAATCAGTGCTGAAACTCATAGAGTGCCCAATTAAGACCCTTGGACACACATTGGTAAACATATAATGTTGTCACATAACGTACTTGCAGATTATCAGTTATCGTAGCAGTGCCCACCAGAGCTCAGAAGCCCCTAGGTACATACCTTGAAGGAAATTAAAGGTATTTGTTAGCAAACATTACCTTTCTAATCTTGGTTGAATTTATTATATATAGAAACATTTGAGGACAGATAAAACCTTTTTGGCCCAACCATATATGGTTCTTGGTGTTGTCTTAGATTCCGGATATATGTATAAACCACACTCTGTGAGGACTCCTCTAATCCCCAGAAATACTTGAAACCAAAAACAGAGGATAGACCTTCTATAGGAGGTGCACACTCTCTTCAAAAATCCAGGATATATAGGGAACAAGAGGAAAATATACCACAGTGCCGTATATCCAAAAGTAAAAAGTACAAAATTTATTTAGAATACACTAACAAAATAATAAACGCACTGAGAACCAACTCAAGTGGGAGCAAATGTAACAGCAAGTGGGTAACCGGTGCACAATGTTACAATGTTAACTTTCTCACCAGTCTCCCAGGTGGTTCGGCCGTTAAATACTCCAGACCAAAGTCTGTACAGTGGCCAGTAACATAATCACCATTATATAAAAGAACTATTGCCCTGCGTGTTTCATCTGTCATCCCGACTCCCTCAGGAGATATATAGCAAGTTATCTTGTGTGTAGGGCAATAGTTTCACCACCGTGAAATCTTTTGAGCATGGAGGTCAAAATTATGCCTATGATGCACTTATCCCTTGTAAGAACCCAATCCAGTCATGGAATGCATTTATTTATTTTTTTAACCTTTTTTTTATCATATGTGTTATTTACATATAATCATGCATAAAAATAATGGTTTGATTTACATTTATGTCAATGGAATGTATTTTGGAGGAACCAAAGCACGCATTGCCCATGATCTTGTGTGTATATGACTTTGGGCAGTAGGTGGAGGTGGCGGTAGCAAAGGAAGGCAGCTGTATAGTCAAGATTGCTCTTCTATTCTTATAAGGAAGTTTACCTTAATACAAAGGTTAATGGTCTGTTTCAACATTCATTAAGATAGTTCTTTTCATTAAAAATAACTAACACTGTCAATTATGAAAGCAGCATTTTTATTAAAGCATTCAGCTTTTGAGGCGTTTGTAAAAAAAAACAGAAAAACAAATGTTCACAATAAACTGATATATTTCTAACTACAAATGGAAAAAGGCACACAATTAATTGCTAATGGATCACTTCATAGTAAAAAAAAATTACAAACTTTTTGTTAATGGATAGAGTAACTATAAATTATAACTCATTCTTGCATGCTATTTCATTAAACATTTAATATACACTTCTTTTCAAACTCTATAAACTTTACTGTTCCTTTAGATAATGGAATTTGATTATTCAATCAAACCACTTCAGTCCAGAAAATCTCTTTAAGTCCATTAAATTAGCTGTGCTCCTCTGTACAAAACGTGATTTAAAGGAAAAAGGAAAAAAGATAAAACCACTGATCGAGTGTATACCTAGTTCACACTCTCTTTCATGCTTTTATAATCATATGCAGGTTTGCTTCGCATATTTTATTCTAGTATTCTTTTATCTCTTAGTTTTCAGCAATTCCATTCAGTACTTAAAATATGTTACATGTAATGAATGGAGTAAGTTTGTCTGCCTCCAGCAATATCAATCCTGGGCCATAATACATTTTGTTTTCAAACGTATTTTGGTCCAATTTTTTTTTTCCTCCAGCAAAAAAAAAAAAAAAAAAAAAAAAAATGTTAATAGCACTTTTAGGCTTTATTGTTGAAAATGAAAAATAAAAAAGTTAGCATTTATACAACATTTAATAAAATATCAAGGCTTTGTCCTGACCAAATCACTGGAGTGGTGGCATCTAATAACAACCAGCAAGTTTTTATCTTTTTAAATCCTGTTTTGAGAGCTTTTATAAGAGTCTTCCAGAAGAGATTCAGTGAATCTTGCCTCCCAGTGATTTTCTCCACCGGAAAAAGTAGACATACCAGTAATACTTGACACTGTTGAGGTCACAAGCTATATAGTTTTATGATTCATTAATGCAAGCTCATGTTTTGGTGTTTACCTTAATTTAACGGAAGCTACTTTAATTAACACCAATTCCCTCAAAGGCAAATGTCCACAAAACGCATTAGATTTATTTATGTAGTGCCAGCAGATTCTGTAGTGCTGTTACAAAAGGGACAGAGAAAATAGTTACCAAAGACCATTTAAAATGACAACATTAACACGCATTAAGACACAGGTACAGAAGCAGATTAGGGTCCTGCTCTTGCAAGCTTTGCATCCAAATTTTTATTTTCAGGTTATGGGCGACATTGTAACCTATATAAAAATATAGGTTACTGGCCTACTTAAATTTAAAGTTCCAATAAACATATTTGAAGAAATATATTTTATAACCTTATATAGATTTCAATGAAATGTATCATTACAGAGAAGCGAGCCCAGCCTGATCATCTGGCGCCAGTCACTTGCTGCTTGCGTGGCAGGTCTGGTTCAGCTGATGGCTGGATACACCCAACGGCATGTTGTGCTGGTGTAAATCCATAGTGTGCAGCCATGTATATCCAGGCTGTGGCCACATACACATGGATTATCGTCCATCGGCCTTAATTTGCCAAGGTCGATTTAAATTCCCCAGTGCAGTCTGGGAGAAAAGTATAATTATATATATATGTTTATATATATATGTTTTTACACAAGTAAGTGTGAAATTCAAAAAAGTGATTGCTTGCTTACAGCCTAATTTATGGCTTTACATTCCCACACTCAAGTTATTTTGTGACTTTATAATCTCACCAGTCTGTCTCAGTACAACCCTGTGAGACACACATTTTCTTTTGATGACTGATAATATTTTATAGTATTGATTTCTCAAAGTGAGATAATGACCCAAATGTGGTTGCCACTTGAGTTTTTATAAAGACACAGCGCTGTGCCAAACTGAACAAAAATTGCAATCAATAAAATAGTTGTCTTCAGATATAACAGTTAATGCTATAGCTATATAACTTTAATTTAAAACAAATATGAAATGAAATCCAGGTTAATTTATTAAAGAATTTTGCTAAAGACAAACTTAAAAAGAGGGTAAATTGACAGCGATGTTATCTATATACCGTAATTGCTTGATTATAAGACAAGGTTTTTTTCTGAAAAATAACCATTATCTTATATTCGAGGTTGTCTTCTAATCAGACCTCAAATAGAGGTCTGACTACAAGACTAAGATCCAGATCCTCCACTTCTGCCGGGCTTCTATGACAAAGCACCGCCATCACATGACCTTCCAGTGCTCATTCATAGAAGCCTGGGCAGAAGTGCCGGCAGCAGCAGCTCAGGTTGTCTGCGAGCATCACACAGATCTCCACCGGCTTCCCCCACTAGACACCAAGGAATCTGGAGCAGTGGGAGAAGTCTAAAGAAGCACTGATAAGTCGGGGGAGGGTAAGAGTGGCATATGGGGTGCTTTAAAGGGCTTTCTGGAGGCAGAGTAGTATATAGGGGTTAAAAAGAATATCAGGGAGGCAGAGTTTCATATAGGGGGTTAAGAGGAATGTCAGGGAGGTAGAGTGTCAGGGAGGTAGGGGGTTAAAAGGAATATCAGGGAGGCTGAGTGGCATATAGGGGTAAAAAGGAATATCAGGGAGGCAGAGTGGCATATAGGGGTAAAAAGGAATATCAAGGAGGCAGAGTGACATATAGGGGGTTAAAAGGAATATCAGAGAGACAGAGTGGCAAATAGGGGGTTAAAGTGAATATCAGGCAGCCAGAGTGGTATGTAGGGGTGTATATGGCATACCAGGGAGGGCAAAGTGGCATATAGGAGGGTTAAACGGCATCTCTGGGAGGCAGAGTGGCATATCAGGGAAGCATGGCATATAGGAGGTATAAGGCATATCTGGGGGGCAGATGTGCATAACTGGGGTGCAGAGTGGAAAGTAAAAGGAGACAAAAAACATAAAATGCTTTTTCTCCACATAGTTTTTTATTAAAATATGAAAAAAATAATTTTCATGTGAATTAATATTTATTAGTAAACTTTTTTTCTTATAGAGTAGTCTTATATTCAGGCTTTTTCTTTTTTTCCCTAAATATAATATCCACATTTTTGGGGGGGGGGGGTCCTCTTATAATCCAGCAAATATGGTATAAATGTGTCACCTTTCTGTGTCTGGAACACAGTGGTGATTGTTGCATTGTAGGACAGCAGACCCGGTTTTGCTACCATTTTAATAACAGCTAATAGAAATATAATTCTACATTGGTGCCATTACCCTTTCAGACATTTTAAAACATATTAAAAAAGGGGGAAAAGCAACAGAAATATTTAGTATCAGACATGGGAGCTTTGTGTATTCATCATCAGAAATGTGTCCTCATTCTATGTTCAATAAAAAAAGAAAGAAATAATGATACACAGAGCAAAACGGAGAAATGGTGCAAAACAATATTTTACAGATGCAAACTACCAATTTCTAGATAAATACAGTATTTTGGAATGGGAGATGTCCCTGATTATAGGATGCATCAAACATTTAAAAGCTACAATTTAGAAAAGAAAATAATTCACTAGATGTGTAATTTTATTTGAAATATTAAAATACAGGACATGCTAGAATACTTTATTTTCCTACAAAACCAAGATCCATACAATATTTTTAGAGAATAGAAATATGAAAATGTAAATACCATTTTCTGCCCCGGCTTAATTGCCAGTGACTGCTAATCACATAACAGATAGAAGATGGACAGGGGTATAGTATGAATGCAAATTCCTAGAATGCAAATGCACCACGTCAATCACAAAAGAATTATGCTTTCTGAAGTCTAGAAGTTTAGATCACACACCCCACAGTACATGGCATGAACTAGGCACAGAGCAAACAGCCCTAAAGGAAGAGATTTCCGTGTAAAAGGGACTTGGAAGTATACAACATACTACCCCCTAAGCTTTTACCTCCCTGTCTAGCTGGTTGAGCTTTATAAGGCCTTCATGACACCACCTGCAATTAGATACTGGCTTACTCGGGATAGAAGCTTACCATACCCTAACTGGTTTGTGCCGCAAGTACAATATAAGCAAGAAGCTGCCAGTGGCAGGATTTCCTCTTTCACAGCAACCCTTCCATTAAAGCTCTGGACTAGAAGTCTCACCCATGATCCTAAAGATCCTAGGGCATCTCCACCAGATTACGGGCCTTATATTATAATGCTGTATAACCCCGGATAGTTTTCTCTGTCACTATTTTAAAGTGTTATAAGAATAGGTGTTCAAATTTGATACCTAACAGTATCCACACTGAAAAGTATTGACTAAGGATTGAATAGGAATCAGGTAAAGAGCCTATCAAGGTATGAAATACAACTTGGCCAACAAGTCCAAGATAATAAGGAGTCTTCTGGGAGGCTCAACAGAACAGAAAGAAGTGAAAATAGAGAGCAGGTAAAGACCCTATCAAGGTATGAAATACAACTTGGCCAACAAGTCCAAGATAATAAGGAGTCTTCTGGGAGGTTCAACAGAACAGAAAGAAGTGAAAATAGAGAGAGGAGACTTCCGTTTATGGCATCAGCGGGTAAGCTGCACAGCCTATGGTATCCATCATTGCATGTCACTATGTGATGCAAATCTACGGTCATCAATTTCACTTAATGAACTATAGATCATTGTGTGCACAGCTATGTCCTATCTTCCATCTACATATATCCCTACCACAATGGTGTGAATACGTGGTCATTTGAAATGCTGAGAAGTTTATACCAAGCTAGGAAAATAACACAAGGGATGCCAATGAATTGCAGAACTGTGAAAAAAACAAAGCTAAAAAGCCACATTTCATTTTTCTAATGTTAAGTTTGCCATATAAGTTTGCAAGAAGGTGTTTGTCTAATGCGATATACTTTCTAATGAAGTGCCCTTGTGGGAGTCATGAAATTTCCATTCTGTTTGGTATTACATATGTGCATTCCTTAATTACCCTTATATGCTTTAACCTGACAACTGTGAAGTTTCTTCTCAAATAAAATGAATAAATATTCTCTTTTAAAATAAATTTGCAGACTGTGTTGACTAGCAACCTCTTATGATAAAAGTTTTCTAATTAGTAATCTATGAAGATTTCCTATAATAGCACTCACCTACACAATATTGTTTAATTGAAAAGCTGCTTAGTTGCACGGATTTCAAATGCCAAAGAAGTGTCCTGGCATCAAATTTATATTTAAATAGCATAAAATCAAACGAGTGCAGCAATGATTACACTTCATTCAATCATTAAATTTATTGTGGTTTGTTAACCTCCTTAGGATGAATTATCTAAATGCCTTGAAGAATATAGAGAATGACACATTAGTCAAGGATATAAAATCAACTGACCAGAACAATCACTCTTCCAGCACTCTAATATTATTACAGTGCTGAAGGTATACATAGATACAATAACATGTGAATATAATGTTTTAAGGTGGGACATGCTATGTCTATAAAAATTATATGTTTTTAAATCCTATCTAAATTAAATTCAGATTCTCTAAACACAGTTCTTAACAAATAAAAAATCTCTGATATTCCATGAAAAGTAAGATAGAAAAATGAATTAAAATCATTGGTTCCTATTAGACTTGGGCGCCAGCCAACTCTTCACGTTCGTCTTCATGGGGGGGGGGATCTTCGTATTCCACGAACATTCGCCTGTTCCTGTGTTCGGTTTGGGCGAATATTCGTGTACATTCTTCATATTTGGGTTTTTGGGGTTTTTTTATGTTTTTTGTAGAAGGGGTTAACACGGGGTTAACGCAGTACGCACTACGCACTACGCAGAAGCTTTGGCTCCAGGATTTTAAATGTCCGTACGAGGAACTCTATTGGTCACCTGCAGGGGCCTCCTCTGCCATCAACCAAGTAAACCTGTACTTTGTTGGTTGATGGCAGACGAGCCCCCTGCCGGTTACCAATAGAGTTGCTCGTACAGACTTTTAAAATCCTGGTACCACAACTTGGCTCCAAGAGTTAAAGGTTTATACAAACGACCAATAGAGTATTATTGGAGTATTATTAGAGTACTATTGGAGCCATGCTCTCCCCAGGCCAAGTTGCGCCGTCAGGAGTTAAAGTTTGAACATGTTTGTAACACAGTAGTAACATGAATTATGTTATTGGTAGAGGGTGACTGGGGACGCGTAGTTGAAAAGCAGAGCAATTATTTAAGTGGCAAATAATGTTGGAATGGACGCTCAGCGTGACGCAAACTGACAGGTGCCCATGATAAAATCTACCATTATGTAAATGTGCACACATGTCAAATGGCTGAAAACATCCATCCATAGAGCCATATCAAGAGCTGTAGTCGAAAACGTAACAAAGGAGATTATTCATGGAACTGTCAATGAAACAGGAAAAGCTTTGACTTTAGACTGCGTGCGCCTTTCAGATATGAAGTTTTACAAAACTCTATTAACAGAAGCTTTTCTGAAAAAAGATAGTTGTTTACAACCTTCACTCTGTTTTACCCTATTCTGTCTGTTTTATGCACTTGTTACCTGTAATATCTTTTTGTGCCTGAAATGCTTCATATTTTGCTTCCATAAATGTCAGCATCCTGCCCAAAGTAAATTCTAAGGTCTTGGTGTGGAGCATGAGCCAGTTGGGGAGATTCTTTGATTTCATCCGACAGCCCAGAGAGGTGAAAAATCAATGCAACTCCCACTTTGCTGTTTATCCAAGGTGGATGCGTGGCAATGTCTTGTCTTTCCATATCTCCTGCCATGCTCTCAATACAGGTGTGGGGGGTTATGAAATGTATCACCCAACAATATAGGTTACTGCTTGATATATTTCATATTAACTTCTGGGGAAAAAAATATATATTTTGACAGTGGAAAATGTGGAATAGGTGTGCTTTTCTAATTCAATGCCTAGTTGGTTTTTTTTTATAGCTCTGTGTCTGGCAAGAATAATGCAAAGCTTATCTAAACATAGTATGTATACATAAATATAAATATCAATACCTTGCTGAACCATTTATGATTTTTTTCCACACAATCCGTACAAAGTTACAGAGCCTCAGAGACAAATTTTCGAATAGATCAAATTCTTTCAAGGGACAGTTACTGTGGCATCAGCAACTACCCAACCGTATTAAATCATCTTGTGATTTTCCAAACAGCAAATATGTGCCTTCTGAATAAAATCAGGTGAAGCATCATCCATGCGTGATGATCCATCCATTATCACCAACAACACTATATAGACACTATTTGCTGCCTTGCATGCTCCACTCTGTGAATCTTCAAAGTCTTTCCCATGAGTTCTCTTGGTAAAAATAACAATTTTGGTTTATTCTGCATGCAGTTTTTCCATCCTAGAATGATATCTAACAATCACGCCTCATTTCATGATTACCCATCGTCTTCTCATCAAGGAACATTTAGGGAAAAAGGAACATTTAGAAATCTGCATTGCAACTGTCTTTTTCTGATAGAATTTAATCTGCCCATGTGTTTTTCTTTTCTTGCTAGGAAAAATAATACATACGCACATGGCATGAAAATATGATAATGCTATTTTATTAATTAACAGTAAAGGAAGCAACTTTTTAACCCATGGATTTACATTTACATGCAACAGTATTACCATCGTATCTACTATAGCTACGTATTATACACTTAACAAAAAGTTAATAAATGTTTAAAACCAGCAGCATTTTTGTGGATATTTATTTCTGCCTGTTTTTATTCTAGATTTGATTGATATTGATTGGTATCAATAGGTGGACATGGTATTTGCATTTAATTTTATAAACCCAATGAATCTCAAGAATCAAACAGAAATGCTTATATTAATTATGAGTCTACAGTTCTATTTTGTTTTTTAATTTGTGCATTTAGTCTGTATTTAAAGGCAAAAATATATTATTGTTATTAATTTATTATTATAAATGCAAAAGCCAGCTCACCTCCCTATATATTCATCTGCACGGAGGTAAGAACATTGGAGGTGAGATCTGGCCAGGGAGAGGGTGGGAATAACCGTAAAGGGAGTAAATGGGTAAAAGTTAGCATGCAGTAGGTGGAACTAGACAAGAAAAGACAGGTAAGTGGTGTTAAAAATCATAGTCATAGAATAGTTTAGGACCATGGAGACTCCACAGTAGCGTAGGCCAACTAAGCCTAGGATGGTAGATCAGGGTCAATTGTCTAGTTGGGAAGATTAAAGTACGAAATTCACTAATTTGGACCATATGAAATAACATCATGGCTCTCTGCCCAAGAAGACAGGCAGCTGAGGAGGTCATCCTAGTCTCATTAGGTCTGAAGGTAGCTGGGTGCACTGCCTTTGGGCAAGCCTAGAGACGATTCAACCATGGCCACTGAGACAATTAATTCAGAGATATCTAGGTCTAAAAATAAACAAATAAATATATGTGATATGTTACAAGAGAAAGATTCATGAGATTCATGAGATGATGTTAATAAAGACCTATTAAAAAATGATAATACAGAGTGAAAAATGGGGGAATATAAAAAAATAATAAGAATATAAGAAAACTATAATTGCGTATAAAAAAAACACCCTGTACCTCTCCCACTAAAATATAAAATTTAAAAATAATTTGGTCCCCCCAAACAAAAAGTTAACAAAAAAGAAAGCTCTGTCCTTAAAAAATAGTATATGATTTGTGTTGGTACACTAACCACTAGAAATATCCTTAATCAGACATGCAAGAAATTGAAAAAAAGATCAAAACAATATTTGAAGGTTCAAGGGGTCAAAATAATCTGGGGAATAGAGGTCTCAGTCAGGGGACTGTTGTATGAAAGCGTGAAGATCTGGTCACCTATCCCTGGAATTTAGGTATCCTAACTTAGTGGCACCCCTCCTGTGCAGCTAGTCCTGTTACTCTAATTCCTCAATTGCTCCTCCAACCCCCCATCTAGCAAATGGAAGATAAACCTGGCCTGTGATTTCCCTAGGGATGTGATTAGGGTATTAAAACATAGTTCATCTGATCGTACAGAACTTGATTCTTGTCTACACCTGACAAGTATAGGAAGACATATCTATTAACAGACGTTTGCCAAATATTCCAGTACATTGTGCTATATGAAAGCTCAAAATTGCCAGATGGCTTACTTTTTAAGGTATATGCTGAATCTTGAAAACAGTGTGATATTTTAAGTTTGAAAGTGATTAAATTATTTCTTTTTACATAAAGAACTTGACTATTTTTGTCATTGACCTTCTCTTTCTTAAACATGGGACCAATGACACAGATGGCTGACCACCTGCTTCAAGGCTTTACATTATATATTATCAGATGTACCATGACAAGAAGTGAAGCTCTTTCTAATTATTTGAGGTCACATATGCTGCACCTAATAGAGCTAAAGGTTACATAGGTAGAAAATACATTTTGCTCATATAATTGCAGTGACAAATTGAGCTGCGCCATTTGTACTGATAGATTTCTCTTTTGAAGCTTTCAGCAGGAATTTACTTTTTGTTCAAATGCACTCAATCATTGGTGTTATATTTCTGGTTGTTTTCTTTTCAATAGTTTTTACTTTGAAGACGATAATATTAAGATAGTGGTAGATAGTAGCGTTATTTAACCCTTTGACTATCAGCAATACAAAAGCGCTATTTATCAACAGAATCGTAAGATTAAGTTCACAATATACAAAGACAACAGTCCAAGCTAAAAGTAGCCAAATTGGGTATATGAGAGAAGGGCGAGGTTAGAATGAATAAATATACAGTGCAAGAAAAGACACCCGAGACAGCGAGATAAGTGACACAAGATATTGAAGAGAAAACCAAAGAAGAGTATCACTTTGTGCCCATGAAAAAAAATATTCCTTTTCATTGGATGCATTTCAAGAGTAATTTGCATCACAAGTGAGGTCTTACATCACATAACCACTTGTAATGTCACAATACCACACACTTTTTCAGAACCCTACCTATTCCCACCCTCAAAACTCCTGCAGAAGCAGGTGAAAAAGTTTTCAAACTAACTTCAGCAGAAGGACGTTGTTCAGTTTTTCCCTGGTCTAAGAACATAGAGGCACATGAGACCAAAAAATGTTCGATTACAAAAATATATCTGGATGGATGCTGAAAATGTGATCTGAATGTCAGGCATTATCTCTGCCTGAAATCAGTTTAATTTTCATCATATTTCATGATAGATCTCCAAAATGAGCTTGCATAATTTAAGTCCCTGGGCCTATTTTTAGTAATGGAAGTCCTCTACGCTAGATTACTACAGTTACTACGCTGGCTTATTTCACATGAAACAAAATGCACCGTCCGGGTAATTTAGCAGCAATTCCTCCCCTATACTTTTCTGATTACTTAATATAACAAACACTGTCATCTTAACAACACTCATTCCATTAATATTTATAACCCTGACATTGTTTGAAACCACTTTTTGACAAATGCTTCACTTGTTGACAGAATCTTATTAATACGCATCAAAAACACCTGCTGCTGGGAATGTGGAATCCATGCAACACAAAATGAAATGTTATTTACATACTCAGTTTCTCTGAATGGTGTCCAATTTTCGTGTAAAAATATAAAAACCTACCCTGCTGAATTTAACACTTTTGTTGCCAAACGCACCATTAGAAACCTTATTCGTAGTATTGCTAAATGCCCAAACTCTTCACAGAAATAATCATGTTAAAGTGTCCTGCATCTATAAATTTACAGGGATCATCTAATTGTCATGTAGCAAAAGGCCAGCACTTTTTATGCTGTTGCTACTGAAGCTGAGAAACATCCTTAGATGTTT
Source organism: Spea multiplicata (assembly GCA_009364415.1). NCBI lineage: Eukaryota > Metazoa > Chordata > Amphibia > Anura > Pelobatidae > Spea > Spea multiplicata. The sequence goes on along the minus strand of VKOC01016598.1, from coordinate 14,487 downwards.
ATTTTTTGTTTTTATGTGAATAAACCTCAAGGTGAAAGAATAAAATGAGAGATTTTCTAAGGTTTATTTTGCTTCTTACAAGCAAACTGTTCATCCATTCTCCCAAATGTTGACCAAATTTCAGCGTAAAACTCTGCTTGGTTACTTACACCGCTATAACTGCCAGCAGGGCTGTAGTGGGGTGTGGGGCCCAGGGCGACTGATTTTTGATGGGCCTCCATTGGCAACAACATCATCTATCCCCCTTACAGCCATCATTTTCCTTCTTTCTCTCCTCCTCTTACAGCTTCCCCTTTTCCACAGCTCTCCCCTTCTCACAATCCTCATTTACCATTTCTCTCTTCTCCTCCCCCAGCACTCCTTCCCTCTTCTTTCTTCATGCAGCTCTGTCTGTACTTCTGTCTGCTGTGCTTTTACCGCAGGGTACATTACGTGATGTGCAATGATTTTACAGCTCCTTAGGCTGGTCAGGAGAGATCAGAGGATCTACCCAACTGGACCTTGAGTCCAAAAGCGAGACAGTGGGGCAGCTACAAGGGACTGTGAGAAAGTGCTTAAAAATTGTGACTGTTCCTCCAAAACTGGGACTGTTGGGAGTTATGTATATCTGATAAAAGAAGAGGACCATTAATTTATTTACTTGTGTCGGACATGTGTTAATGGGTGCAAAGCGGTGTTGTCATACCTGGGAACTCTCCGGGTTTGACCTGGAGATTGTCGGGTGAGCACTGCTCCTCCGGTTCTCCAGGGCGAGACCCGAATCCTCTGGGTCGCGGGAGCGGGGTCTTGACACGCCCCGCTTCCTGCCCATTTTTTACTTTAAATGGAGGTGTAACCACAGGACCGACCACCCACGTCCCGCAAGGGAAGGCTCTGGGTAACTGGAGCTGAGAAGTTCTCAGGTATGTACACTACATGTATTTTCAAATTGATAACTAAGCTCTGTTTTCTCTGTAAATATCTATCTCTGCATATCTATCTGAAAAGTTACCAGTATACTAGATATTTGCAATTTAAATGATGCGTTCTTAATTCTGAGGTAGTCAACCTCTCTTTTCCTAGCTGTTGTGTGAGTCATAATACTAGTATTGGATGGTCAAGGATCATGGAAACAGCAGCTTAACAACAGATGTTGTTGGAGGTGCACCATAACATCTGGAAAGCTACAGGTTGACTACACAGACTTATAAGATATGATACATGTAAAACAATGGAAATGTTGTGCCATAAATATACTATACATAAATGTCTTATGCATTTTAAAGAAACTGACATCTAAAAGAAATATGACAAACATCTACATTTTGTGTTAATGTTTCTAACCATATGGTAGTTTTTAAGATATTTGCTATGGATTTATAGTTAGATTTGCTGCCTCTTTGGTTAAGAAGTGGATGGATCCCAACATGCATCTAAATTTCAGTATTTTTAATGGTTATCAATTCAGTTTAGTACCCAACCAACAATAAAGGCATATCCAAGTACTTAAATAAGCATTCTTTTAACCTAAACAAAAGAAACATGTACCTTGGTAAAATACTGTAATTCCATCGCTGCAGCACACTGCCTCTACCATTGTCCACGTTTTGCACCTTTTTGGTGACATGAAGCTTCCACTCACTGGTAGGAAAGTGCTTGTATTTAAATAAATGTCAGCACTTTCTGTGCAGCCATAGGGATGGGCCTTGTAAGACCCCATTGAGCTCTCGTGCAAGATAGCTCTAGAGCATGCTATCAGTGAATATCCTCAGCAAGTGCTAGATAGGAGATGTTACCCAGAAATTGGAAAGCATCTAATGCAAGGCAAGTAGTTGGAAAAAGAGTAATCCCTCTATACACGTGCATGCATAAAATACCCATCAATTTTAGGGTAATAGGGATGAATTGGATAACAAATCAGTATCCACCAAATGTGTTCACCATAAAGGATACGTACGGCTGTAGATTGCCATATTTGGCCAGTGTGAACCAATGTGAAAATTGAGTAACTGCTTTTTATTACAAAAAATGTTTTTTGATTAATAAAATCATATTCAACAGGTTGCATTAAAATGCAAGACAGTTCCTCTAACGTGGATTCAGATTATTGTGCTGCAAGTGATAAAGGAAATTGCAAATTGATAGTTATATATAAAATTTGTATGTTTTAGAATGTCAGCTTAGCTATAAGTGTAAAAAAATGTGAAGCTAGACATTAATGATATTCTGAAAGGAATTTCAAAAGCTTGAGTAGAATTTCAAATGAGACATTTGGAAAAATAAATCTTGTTTGTTGTGTGCGACTTATAAGAGCGTTGCTTAGGTAATTCAATATAAGTGGTGCTAAAAACTGTTTGGATAAACTATTTATTTAATATTCACTTATCTGGATGGTTTTTATTTTAAAATATACCTAGTTAGAAATATGATTTACAGATTTTAGTTGCATACCGATACCATCACAGAAGAGGTTTCTCCAAAATTATAATTTGCATTTTATGACATTGCTGATAATTTTGTGTGGTGAATACTAGACTTGGGCACCAGGGGCCAAGTTACGGCACCAGGATTTTAAAAGTCTGTACGAGCAACCAATAGGGCATCGCAGGGGTTAACAGGAGCGGAAATCCGTAGGTTCCCTGTCAGGAGTTAAAAAGGCCGTGCGAGTGAGCCTATTGGTCACCTGCAGGGTCTTCCTGTGGCATCAACCAATTGGTTGATGCCAGAAGAGGTCCCTGCAGGCGACCATTAGGGTCACTCGCACTGCCCTGCAACCCCTGACGGCAAACCAAGGATTTCCGCTTCAGTCAACTCCTGAGATGACGCAAAGATAAGGTAGGCTAGATGGGGAAGGGGCCAGGGAGATTAGTAGACAAAGACATCACGAAGATTCTTCATGTTGTGTGTCTTCGTCTGCGTTTTACCGCCGGCGTGTCTTCGGAACGAACACGAAAACGCACTCTTCGTGTTTGTTTTCATGTTCGCCCGAAGGCGAATGCACAAGTCTAGTGAATACAGTAGATACAGTGGGACAAATCTGCATAACTTAAATAAATGTTAACTAGATTAAATAGCATTATGGCAATTTATATGCAAATTTCCTAAATTTGAAATCTAAATTTGAAAGTTAATCCATGGTGATGTATCTCAGAAATTAAACTCACAGGAAATTCTCATGTTACCAGTAAATGCATAATGCACAGAAGATTAATATAGGTTGTTTTATAAGATTGTACAGCGTTTGAGAAAACAAGTGACCCTAGCAAGTTCTAGCATGTAATTCATCATCCTCTAGCTATTCTAAGGCCCCTAGTGAACAGTTACTTCTTTGTGCTCTGTTTGAAGAAACAGATATGATGTTCCTTGACCTTATTTAGTAGATCCTTTTGATTTTCCTTAAGCGGACACAGGGACATTTTTAAGTGTACTACGTAGGATAGAGTATCAGTTCAAGGCCTACCTGGTCTAGGCTGCAGGGATGCAGGAACCAAACGGCAATGCAAAGTGTGACACAGGAAAAACAAAGCCAACCTATGTGGGCAAAGAGAAAATACTGAAGAATCTGTATTAAGAAAATGCAGAGTCCAGAAGCAGATCACACAAGAATCAGGCAATAGCAGAGTCAAATGGGCAGGCCAAGGTTCATACACAGAAAATCAATCAGTAATCGGTCCAGAGAGCCAAGCTAGGAGCAAGCAGGATTAAATGCCAAAAACAGAAGCTCCAGGTAGAGTCAGATAGGAACAAAGTAGTTCAGCCAAGCCAACGGTCATACAGAGTAGATCAATCCAAATAGGAAAGGCTTAACAAGGAAAGGGACTAGAGCAGCAGTAACTAGGGATAGAATAAGGGAAACAAAGGTCAGGAGCACAGACTGACAAGCTCCTAGAGGAGACTGTACAAACAACTGCTTCCCATCCAAGTGTCAGAACTTTATATAGTAAACAGGAAGTCATATAGGAGGTGAAGGAGTTAAAGGGTGTTAGCTCTTGGGCTATGTCTTCCCATTGTTGGTTCACTTCCAGTGGACCACGGTCTGCCTTCTGAGAACTACTAGACAGACCACCTGCAGCAGGGTGAACTGACTACAGAGGTAGATGCTGACATACAGAGTTGGAAATTTTTTTATGTTTTATATTTATTTTAAATTCTGTTTTTTTTTTACATCTACTAATTATCACATAAATTGTATCAGTTTTGTCTCTGCTGAAACTACAGCTTGTTATGGATCATCTTATTAAGGTGTGTAACAGAAGTCATTTTAGAGTATTTGCACAAACTGCACATCCATATTATTAGCAGTATCGCTGCTTCCCCAGGTCTCCAGGTCAGTTTCCTCATCTTCAGGCAGTAGCAGTGTTTGGCCATGCCCACTCCCTGCTCACTTCCTTAGGCTGCCTGGGCTAGTGGGCACCACACACAACTAGCCCCATCCCCAGGAGAGGAAAAGCTCAGTGTAGCCTACCCTGGGAAGATTCCAGGAACGATCGTGTCTCTAATATCTAGTGACTGAAAGTATGAAGCATTCTAATGCTTTCAGGCTTTTGTAACAATAATTTTAGTAATAAAATTGTAATTAGGAAGTTTTAATTAAGAGATAAGTTTACGACGTCTGATATCTGAAGTTAATTGACTACAATTCAAAATGATAGAATACCTCCCTCCATTTCAGGCATGATGGAATTTACACCCCTGATGCCCCATGTGCATAGGGCTGTCTAGCATAAACTAAGCTCTGGGATATCCCACAGAAAATAGTAAGTGGCAAATGTGGGAGTGTCCATCAAATTTACCATCCATACAACTCAAGGTCTGTAAGTTTGGTCTCCATTGTTCTCTCTAGTGAAATGACGAGTGTGTGTAGTCTTAGTTCATAGGTTTATACAAGGCCTCACTTGTGGTGACGTCCTCTCCCCGATCCTCCATTCGGGAGAGAGGACGTCACTGCAAGTGCAGCCATACTGCCCCAAGTTCAAGCAAGGGCAAAATGACTGAGCTTGTGGTAACGGTCTCTCCCCCGATTGGAGGACCTGGGAGAGGATGTCATCACAAGAGCTGTCATTTTGGTGAAAATTCCATTTGGGTTATGTCTCCAGAGATGCGGATGAAGATATAGGATAGCAGATTGAAGAAAAGATAAAAGATAGGAGAAGATATGGAAGTGGGAGTGGTCGACAGAGAAGAATGCACCAAAAACGAACCGAAAACAGTGTCTGAATCTTCTTTGGCCCATTTGGATATGCCTAGCTTGTACTTTTTTGGCAAGAATTGAGTTTGTTTTGAAGCTTGTTTGACCTTTTTTTCCCTTTAAAACAAAATAAAACATCAGTATATTAACTATAGTTTTCCTATCCGGTACTGCACATAAAATTTTGCAGGCACAGTAAGAGCTAAAAACCATGCTCGTTATATTTTGTGACTTAAGCACTGTAGCTGAAGTGTTCTTTCCAAGGTCATAAGAAAAGCTGACAGTAGTTCAAATAAAGATCAGCAGCATCAGATGTCTCAGGTTACTGAAGCTACACCTTCAACCCAAACCAGCAGCAAATGGTGAATGGCCATAACACACCTCTGTGAAATATGATTGCTAGCTACCTCTGTTCATTTAATGGTATTTGACCGCTCAAAACCTATATAGCTTTATCTTTTGCTTGTTTTGTGATTAATACATAGCTTACTTAGTTTTCTATTGATTCGTGCGTACTATAATGTATACATTACAACTCACTTGGCCTTTTAATGCAATGCCTTCACTCAGAGCAAAGAGCTATGATTCATAATATGCATGAACATGTGCTCATGATAAGCGTTAACAGAAGCTTGTTTTGTGTGGGATGAATATTTTCAGAGAGGCACAAATTACTAAAAGCTATGAATAAGGGCATGGCTGTTAAGTACAAATGCAGAATGCCTGAATTCAACGGTAATGAAATGTGCGACATGTTGACTATACAGGAAACATCTAACTCTTAATTTATCAGGTTGATAAAAGTTTTTTTCTGGCAAATAAAACTGAAAATGGTATCCTTGTCCATGTCTCACTTCCGAAGCAGAACACTCCCACCACATTATGTATGTTGGTTTCCTCATGGCGCCCTACTCAAAGTAAACTTAAATGTATTTGGTATCATGCAAAAACATATAATTTCTCTTATTATTTTATGTTGCATTATTTAGAAAAACATTTTAAAAAATACTACTTTTGCCCCTCACATTTTTTCAATATTTTTCTTCACATTTCTGCCCCTGCTTACTATATTATTCTACATCTCCATGCCATTATTTCTTCTTTCTTCCTCTTTTTCTCAAAACAAGCCCCCCCCCCCAAAAAAGTACTGTCTACACCCTTAGCAGTTAAGGTTGTGCATCTTATGGGTCCCTTACATTTTAGGATTCATCCAGCAATACTTTATAAAGCCATCAAGTTCTCATTTTTTGGAGCAGTGAAAGGAGCTATCCAAAAAAAACACCAAAAAAAATTAAAATAGATATGTGCCCTTTGACAGCTGATTGTAAAATAGGCACCGGTTATTAGGACTCTTATACATGTATACTCCTGTGCACCAGCAGCCTGCAGTGGTTGAATGACACATTAATGAATCAACAAGTTATTTACTTTTTTAGCTTCCATGAACTGAACTCTAGTGCTTCCAAGAATATCCAAGTTGAAAATGATATTTTGCAACTTCTAATGCAGGTTGGCTTTAGTGAATTGTTGTTGCACTCTTTTGTCTAACTCATGTGAGTTGACTGCTGAAAACTCACATTTTTAGCTGACACACATACATTTGTAGTTCAGTGAACTAACTAGTCGGTATATACAGGGCCCATTTACCCATAATTACACATAGTCTATATTGCCGTTGAGGATTACTTAAAAAAGCAGAATTGAGTATTGCACTTCTAACTCTTTGAACTATATGCTATGCATGGCTCAGTCCTTACTAAGGACTAACTTGTTGGAATTAACCTTTTAAAATGCAGACATGCTCTCCTGCAAACGTCTCCATAAGTAAATAAAGTCAAATATCCTGATAAAGTATAATACTTTAAATACTGTCCTGAATAAATGCCAATTTGATGGCTCTTGAGGCCTTGTCCCCTGCAGTGCTGAATTTGCCCGAGGAGTAGTAGCGTACTTGTCAGGGGGTGTCTGGGGGCCGACGGGCAGAGCTTGGGGCCCAAGGCAGAGATCTGTGCAGTCCCACGGGCCCCTAATGCGAGCCTGTTGCCGCACCGTATTAGGCAGCCGTCTGGCTGCATAGGCATCTGCGGGACCCCAGAGATGCCTCTGGACCAGTGAAAACTGCAAGAGAGGTAACGGAGTAAGGGAGGCTGACTGGATGAATGAATGAGTCTTTAGAGGCAGAAACATGTCAGGCAGGCTGTTTAGAGGAGCAGAACTGCCACAGGCAGGCTGCTTCAAGGGTAGAGGTGGCACAGGCAGGCTGCTAAAGGGACATAGTTGGCACAGACTGGCTGTTTTAGGGGCAGAGGTGGAACAGGCAGGCTGCTAAAGGGGACATAGTTGGCACAGACTGGCTGTTTTAGGGGCAGAGGTGGAGCAGGCAGGCTGTTTTTAGGGCAGCGTGGCACAGACAGGCTGTTTTAGGGGCAGAGACATACTATGTCAATGTCTGGCTTAGTGTATAGTGATAGGGGTTATGCTGCACTACCGTCAATGTCTGGCTCAGTGTGGGGGAAAGCAGAGTTGGCACAACCTTCGGTTGGTAAATCACTGCTGACAACAGGCAGCCAGACCTGCCAGCCCTGCCGAATACCACTAGTGGCTCCACCTAACAGAGTGGGTCATGGGTGATCCCATTCTTGCAGTCACCTAGGCTCTGTCATATAATTTGGAGTATTAGGCACCATCCAGGGTCGTCATGAATCTACCTGACTACCGAATATGAGCCCCCAGCCCATCCAAAATGGAATATCAAGAAACCCACAGAACTGCACCCAAAACCCCCTTGAGACAAATCATCTTGCTGCCCCAGAAGGGGCAAGAAGGGGAGCGATACCATACTCCGGGGGTCCCTAGACTTGTAGAGTCATTGTGATAAGTTTTACTTCAGCAAAAAAAATCTACTTTGACTCTCTGTCCAGAGCTGGTATAATAACATCTTTAAAATGTTCTTTACTTTAGTAAACAGGCAATGGCATACAAATAGAGAGCTTGATCCTAATGGAGTAAAAACTCTACTTCTACTTCTGAGAAAGAAACATGTTTTATATATATCCACTTCGAAATCACTCTTATTGGAAGAAAATCTAAATTATCTAGTAACCAGGAAATGCTTTACTTGTTACTCGTTACAGAGACTACATCATGAATAATTGTAATTGTTATCAGACGTAGCTACCAGTAGTTATCTTTCTTTTAATACTTTAGAAATAAGTGACTTTCAGGTTTAGGAGAAAGCAGGGGGTCAATGCAGTATTATTTAAGCTGTATTAAGAGTGACAAGTATTATTGAGCTCTCAGGCGTGAATGTGACCACCTCCTCCCATCAGAGATGAGGATAATTAATCATTAATTGTATCAGAAGTTTGATCACCTTCATCAGTATGATGAACGAGGTATTCATCCACTGAGAGTTACATGGGATATTACCAGCCCTGCAGTAATAATGAATTTTCTGACAAATATCGCCAGGTGCGGAACATCACAAATGAGGACAATATTAAGTATCATTCTTCTTATCTATCTAAGTGTTACAGACTACTTGGAATCAAATGGGCATAGCCACTATTGCAATTAAACTCTTGTAATTTATGAACCTTCGTGTCTCATGTTATGTGACGTGTTAGCGGAAATGTGACTTCTTTGTTTACAAAAAAGCATGCATCTTAACTTCATTTCCGTTTACAACTGCTACAATTTGTGTGGAATGAACACCATTGATGGCCTGCAATGATACAGAGTGACATCATTTCACTCATCTTTTGGTGATGACATCAACTTGCATTGTTTTGATGAAGACCTCCTTGGCGAATGCCTCACACATTTCATAACATTTTTTTTTCCTTTGTTAGTAATACACAAGTTATATAAATAGGGGTTCTTGAAAGCTAGTGAAGTATAAAGTCTAAGGAATGACATATAGTCGGTGTTCCTAACTTTCCCATAAGGTAACATGTGTCCCATAGGTCACATTGTCATTTGGGACCTTCGACCTTAATTTAAGACCAGATCACCCTTTGCTGATAATTATGGCAGATTACCATGGATCACTTCCCCACTTGTTTGCAGCATTTAAAAACCCCCATCATTAGATGAAATGTCCACAATGGTCTTTTGGCCAAATCTGCTCTAATCAAACAGAATTAAAAAACTTGGAAATAAGTGAATAGTTTCAAAGAAAATATTCAAGACAAAGTAAAGAACTGGGGTATCTTCACACATCTCTTTTCAGTGACCTAGAATGATTTCTATGTCATTTGGCAGAAGCCCAGAGGGAATTCGAGGAGTCAGCAACAGATAAACGTGTTATATAACTGAGAAAAAGGATTGTACAGCTTTGTACCAAAACTGTAGTTTAAAATAAATATGAGCAATGTAACTCATCCCCGGCTTTCACACTGCCTATAAATAACTTTTTGCAACCTCAGTACAAACTAAGGAGAATCTTTTTAAGTTATTATTTTTTCTTGTTGGAAAAGTAACTACTTATCTCTATGTATTCTAGGGTACTTCAAAAACAAATTTAAAAGGAAAAAAGTTATACAGTTACGCCAAAAGATCACCGACCAAACTAAAATGAAGTATTGATTCACCCACCATGAGAGCAAACTCATTCTGTTGTATTTTGATTAAGAAATATCATCCGGTGAAGAAGAGTTTTTCTTGGGTAGCTGATCACTGAAGGAGGATTCAGATGGCACAAAGTGAAGTCTCTGTCGCCAACTGTGACAGTCTGATGCTTATCTGTGAAAAGAATGCAGCAATTTTAAACCCCGTGTTGCCAGATATGGCATTTATAGATTTTTGTGTCTGTTACTTCTATTTCGGAAGATTGCCAGCAATGCAATTTGCTTTCTTATCCTTGTATTTATTGTACTTTTTTTGTTAATGTATTAAGAAGGGATGGTATTGAGCAGCACAAAAGGCCAGCAACCTAACAAATGTTGTATGTTGCACAGTGAATGTCAGCAAGGAACCTTTGTTGTGCTTTAAGATTCTATCAAACAGAAAAGTAATTTTAAGAAGAGATTTCTATTCTGACACAAATAAGAAAAAATAATACATTCATATTAGTCCAAGAGAAGATGGAATCAATAGCAGAGGTAGGCAGACTCATCGGCACAGACCTGCAAGTGTCAGGGGCCATGTGCTATTCTGCCCGCTTCTGGAGGAGCAGGACCCGGTTGGGGAGATCATGTATCTCCATCTAACCAGCCCACAATCAAGGGAGCAAGAGGTCTGTTCATACAGACTTCCATATTCTGCTGCCTTGTGATTCATGCAGGCTCTGGAAGCTGAGCATCGGGATATGATGTCATACCCCAGCACTCAGCACGGAAGCCACGCCCACAGACAAGAAAGCAGACAAAGAAGAGAGCAGGATGAGGGAGAAGAGGAAGACAATGAGAAAGAGGAGCTCCAGGCAATGAGACATTGTGAGAGTGTGAGAATCCATGAGTAAGTGTGTGAGTGAGAGTGTGATGGGAGTTATGCTATGCCACAATCATTGTCTGGCTCAGTATAAAGTGATAGGAGATATAGTGTACCACTGCCAATGTCTTGCTCAGTATATAGTGATGAGAGTTAAGTTGTACCACACACAATGTCTTAGTAGTTATTTTTACCACCATTGCCTGACATGGTATATGGTGATGGGAGTTATGCTGTACCACCAACTTTAATGTCTGGCTCAGTATACATTGATATAAGGTATTCTTGAGTGATTATTGTCTGGCTGCATATAAAGTGATGGGAGATATTGTGTGAAATTGTATGTTAGTAGTTATGCTGTACCACCATCATTATCTGGCTCAATATATAGTGATGGGATTTGTGCTGTATCACCATCAATGTCTGGCTCAATATATAGTGATGGAAATTATGCTGTACCACTGTCAATGTATGGCTCACTATATAGAGAAGTCAATTAATTTGCAGAAATGGAGGCTCCAGTGCAGAGGATGTAAATCCATTTACCATTGCAGAATAGACTCAATGGTCACTTTGGACCTGTTTTGGTTTTTTTGGGGGGTTGTGATTAAAGAAAGCAGTATTATCTGTTCAGTAAATATATATATTTTTATGATGTGTGAAAACCACATATCCATTTAGAAATTTACAAATTAATTTACATTGTTTAAAAGTTATCTTTTATTTATTACAAATAGTGAAAAAACTGTACATGGAAACTCTCCAGGTTTCTGAAGATGAAACCCCAGAGGTCCTGAAAGCTAAAGTGACTCTACATATTTTTATGTTTGCCAATACAAGTTATCAACTGTATTTCAGTCACCTAATATATGATTGCTATTTTACTTTGCCACTGATTTGCAAGGTAAACATCTTTGAGGACTATCTGATATACATATATCCTAATGATAAACCAATATCCTTTATACAGAAGAGTCCTCATGCAACAACATTTTCAAACTGGAAAAATATATCACATAACTACCCATTGGGATATGTGCAAGTTGTTAATATAGAGCATTTTGCACTACCAGGCCCAGCAATCATAGTTAGCATGCTTAAGGGTGGTGTTTCCTGGATTAGGCCTAGGGCAGCTCTGAGGATTAATATACATCTGAAACCAGGGATAACCGCTTTGTTAAATACATCAACTTATTGGAAGCACTGGAAATAGGTCAAATGATTTTGTAAACAAATATCCATATGTTAATGGTCCACTTGCCCCATGATATAGTATCCTTTTCCTAAAATCCCTTTTATAAGTATACCCAACGTTTTGTATGTTTTTAATCTGGTATCCAAAAAAACATATTGAGAGCATAGCAAATTGGACTGGCTAATAAGATCTATAAAACTCTTACAGTTTTTAACCCCTTAAGGACAATTGGCGGTCCCTAAACCCATTGAAAACAATGCATTTTGAGCCCGTACATGTACTGGCTTTGTCATTAAGGGGTTAATGTTTGCAGTACTCTTGTGTATTGAATTAGGTATTGCCTTTGGTTGAATGTATACTTTTTTTCCAAATGCATCCGATTTCCCTTCCAATATGTCATTGTGCATGTGCAAAACTGGTACTAAGGTTGTATTGTTGTATGTAATAAATAAATGCACAGCTGCAATTTAGCTCTAACATAACCTGGTGTTGTCCACAGAAGTCAGGTAGCACCAGCTTGAAAGGGCTCAGTTGTGCACCAGTAGACCTAAGACAGGAGATTCCTCTGAATCACATGTTCATTAGACTCAATCTTACAAAGTTGCCTGTTTTGTGCGTTCGTACAAATCAACAATAATGAGGACGATCTCCAAAAAAACTGCAGAACACAAACTGCAAAAGTGCCGAAAATTCATTGCGATTCGTCAATTTGTCGCCACGCGTGTAGCCGCAATTAGAAGCCATTTTGGCGCAATTAGAAGCCGTTGGGCGCTCGTTGATGAGGAGGGACTGTGCATAAGAGGGTACATATCAATGACTGAAGTAGAAGTAGCCAGAAAAAAAATGGAGGTGGTCTCATAGCTGTAATGGCTGTGATTGGTCCATCAGCATTTACAAGGGAAAGGGACAAGCTTTAGATATATAAATGTGCTGATGACATTTTAACTTGTCAGTTGCAGCAGTGACAGTCTGGTGAGAGTTGGAGTGAGAAACAGTGACAGCGACAGACAGTTACATAAATCTGTATTTCACTGGTACTCGCAAAAACATTTGAGGGTCATTTTCAAACCTACAAATCACAGAGCTTCTGGTGAACCACAACTCGCTTTCCTAAATCACATGGCCACGAGGCTGCATTTCTTGCAAACCGTTACTACTATAGCATTTATAGTCAGTATATCTGGTTTTTTTTTGCTATCTAATTCTTTATGAGGGCATTTATTACAGCACACATACATTTTATGGTAGGATGTATATGCAGCTGTAGGGTATCCTACATCTGTCATAACTGACTAATGTCACCTACTGCTGCAGGTGGCACGCCTATTACATTTACATGAGTTGTGCCTTTATATTGGATAAGAACCACTAGTTTGTATTTGCTATATACTGGAGAATACTATACAAGCGTCAACCTTAGAAAATATGTTACATTAGTGGGCATGATGCCTCTTGAACTTAAAAAAAGACATTATCCAAAAATGGGTCGTTCTGAAGCTCAGTGAATTTAAGCATAAAACTGTGATAGGGTTTTACCTTTGCAATAAGTCAGTTTGTGAAATTGCTATGTATTTTACTGTCAACTGTAAGTGCTATTATTGGAAAGTGGAAGCATTTAGGAAGAATAGCAACTTAAGTCACAGAGTGGGGTCACCGAGTGCTGAGGCGCTTTGTTCATAAAAGTTGCCAACACTTTGATGATTCCATAGCTGAAGAGTTCCAAACATTAATATCAGCACAAAAACTGTGTAACGGGAGTTTCATGGAATGGGTTTCCATGGCGGAGCAGCTGCATGCAAGCCTCACATCACCAAGTACAATGCAATGAGTTGGATTGAGTGATGTAAAGCACGCCGCCACTGGACTCTGCAGCAGTGGAAACATGACGAATCGCGCTTCCCTGTTTGGCAGTCTGATGGGCGAGTCTGGCTATGGAGGATGCCCGGAGAACGTTACCTGCCTGACTCCATTGTGCCAACTGTAAAGTTTGGTGGAGGAGGGATAATGGTATGGGGCTGATTTTCAGGGTTTGGGCTGGGCCCCTTACTTCCAGTTAACGGAAATCTTAATGAGTTAGCATACCAAGACATTTTGGACAAAGCTATGCTTCAAATTTTGTGGGAACGGTTTAGGCCCTTTTCTATTCCAGCATAACTGTGCCCCAGTGCATACAAACCAAGGTCCATAAAGACTTGGTCAGATGAGTCTGGTGCAGAAGAATTAGGATGGCCCGAACAAACCCCTGACCTCATCCCCATCAAACACCTTTGGGATGATTAAGAAGGGAGATTGAGAGCCAGGCCATTGTCCAACATCAGCGCCTGACCTCACAAATGCTCTACCGGACGAATGGGCAAAAATTCCCACAGAAACACTCCAAGATATTGTGGAAAGCTTTCCCAGAAGAGGGGAGACCAACTATATATTATTATATAGACGACCCCCCCAAAATTTGAATATTAATTTAGGAAAAAAAGAAAGCCTGAATATAAGACTACCCTATATGAAAAAAGTTTAACTAGTAAATATTAATTCATTTGTAAACTATTTTTTCATATTTAATAAAAACTATGATTGAGAAAAATGCATTTTTTGTTTTGATCTCCTCTTACTTGCCAACCTGCCCCCAGTTATGCACATCTGCCCCAGATATGCCTTATACCCCCTATATAACACTCTGCCTCCGATATTCATT